>JBBMKA010048613.1:0-19887 GCA_037833695.1 Sechiopsis laciniata
TAGAGCATCGCTGAATTTGACTTCGACTGATCCATCATTATGCTCGATAATTTGAGTAGGGGTCTGTTCTCTTTTGGCAGGAGGACAGACGGCTTCAAGCTTCCAAGAAGTATTCCTGGAGATTTGATCCCAAGTAAGGGTTTTAGGGACATTAATTTTGGTCCTTCCGATATTTACCTCTATGAGCATAGTTGATCCGCTCACAGATTTTCGGAGAGCACCAGGGGCAACATTTGTGTGCATCAACTTGTAGCAGATGCGGAATATCACGACACCGGCGTGAGTTTCGGATTGAATGTTGAGGTTTTTTATATTAATGTCTAGCATTAAGGCTGACAGAATATTGGGATCCCTTAATGAAAGAGTGAGATTGGGAAAACAATTGAAATAGATTGGTCCATTTTCAAGATTAAACTCAATCATTCCCATGAGGGAGTTTGAATAAATCATATGTCTCTTATCCTGAAGGGAGACAAGGACAGGAATATCCAGACCAAGTCTGAATAAGGGTTTGATAGCCACTTGAACTAAGCCAATGTGGATAAACTTGATTTCTATCTCTATCTTTCCAAATTCTCTATTTCAAATTTCCTTTCTCATTTACCACTTGTATTCTCCATACTGTGAAACCCTTTGCAGTGTCGAATAGTTGTCACGGAGGGCAAAAGGAGTGTAAGTCCCGTTATAGTGATAGATTCGGCCATAGGATAGCAGTCGTGAACCAACCTGGTAATTGAAAGAAAATTTGCAAGAAAAGAAAGAAAGAAAAGCTGGAGTTTAGTCATCATGACAAAGTTTTTTAACAGGTTAAAGAAGATGAAGGACCGAGAGAAGATCGATACAGCCGGGAACAATTCAAAAGAATTCAAAGAAGGTTCAAACCTTGAACTTTCAGATATGAATCAAAAGGAACTTCAAATCGCCAAGATTGAAGAACAGCTTCAAAATTGGTCTATTCCTAAAATTGATTCAAAGTTAGTCTACAAAAATACAAATTCGGTATTCTTTCAGAAGGACTGTATCAAAATCACAGAAAATGTTGTTCCTATCGATGAAGATAGCGCAACATTAAACCTCTTCAGGACCTCACAAGGAAGAGTCATGTAACGAATCCCATGACCAAGTAAAATGCTAAGTTGAGTTGAGAAAAGATATGTATTGTTAGCATGTTAAGTTCTACTTTGTTGGGGAGTTCTTACTAAGTATTATTTTATACTCACCATTCCTGTGGTTATTTTCTTTCCACAGGTAATTAGCGACACCACTGAGACGATTAGTTGGGAGATGCAGAAGTGATCATGGGTGGCACTTGCTGTGTCTGTCTTATTTGGTTGTTAGAATAGTTGTTGTTGCATTTATTCCTTCAATGACATGTGTAATAGAACTCCTGTTATTTCTATTAACTGTTGGCATGGATGCCTTTACCTTTATTTACATGTTGAATTTATTCAAAATAAATAAATAAATACAAGCCCTTCGCCAAGGTATTTCAAAAAAAAAAAATTCTAACTTTTTTTAAATTATAGAGATTGAAGTCTAATTTTTGAAATCCATAAAAACTAAACTTATAATTTACACTTCTTTTATTATTCATGGAGATTCCCCATGAATTTACTTAGAATTATATTTTTAAAGATTGATGTGTATTTTTAAAGATGGTTCAACCAACACAAACATAATAACTACGTAAAATAATAGAATCGATCAATAGTAGTATACTTATTTTGGAGATAACAGGAAAGATGGAATGGTTGGAGGAAGGAACCTTGGTCTTGAACTCGCCATAATTCAACGAAGAAGAAACGTCGGGGAAGCAAAGAGTTTACTAGTCCTGGGTGGGCCTTAGTTGCAATTTGTCCTTGTTATTGCTTGAGGGTAAAGAGAAACATAGGGACAAACGATTGTTGACTTCTTGACCGATTGAGGGTTCGAAAGGGGATGTCGGAGGTCGCACACTTCTCCACAGACAATAAACATCATGCATATCTGGCAACTTTTATTTTTTACCTTTTCGTTGCCCAAATTTCAAATGTCAACATGCACTCCATTTTTGCTTATAGGAAAGTATAAGATTGTGCGAGTCTTCTCTGGTGAAATTCTGTCAACTGCTTACACACTTTTCATGGGTTTGATAATTTATTTATTTATTTTTGAATAAAGTAAAATCGATAGAAGATCTGTTATCAAAATTAAGAATCATATTAATTAATAAATAAAATAATCTAATACCCTCGAAGGGTATAAGGGTCATTTACATTCTATTAAATCAATATAAATAATAAAGAATTTAGTTTTACACATTTATTTAAATATTTTAGATAAGTAGACATTTGTTAAATATGTTTCCTTAAAGTATAGCTATATGCTTAGTCATCCCAATTTATTTATTTTTTTTTCTTCTCAATAGACAAGAGCAGGTGTAATATGAGTTTTTTTCTTCCAATTAATAAACTTAAACTAAAAGTGCGTTTTAAAGATATGACAAAAAAAATTGCGTTTTAAAGTTAATTTCACTAAATATATGTGATCATCATAAATAAAAAAAAAAAAAAAAAAAAAAAAACAAATAAATCATATTTTCTACATTTAAGAACAATATTCTATTGATTTAGATGGAAGATTGATATAATAAATATAATTATTTTAGATTTATCATTACTTATTTAATACTCGTTATCAATTAAACTTTGACCTGGCTTTCTTGATTTTTTATTTTTATTTTTATTTTAATTTTGACAAAATTTGAGTGGAAAATTTAATCCATGATTTATTGGTCATGAACATCTTAGCTATTGCATTGCTCTTATTAGTCTTTTCTGTCTTCTTCCTCTCATTCTATCTATCCTAAAAACAAATCTCATTCTATTTAAAATTTTAAATCTTTTTCCAATATTAATTTTTAATGTATATAGATATGTAGAAGATGGGAAATTCATCATCTCTCTTGATTATAAACACATATATCACATGTGCTAGGTTGGCCATGTAGAGATATATTAAGTACTTTTCCAAATCCATGGAATATATATATATTTACAAGTTTAGACATTATATTTATATTTTAACCATTTTTTAAATATCTATTTTAATTCATACCATTTTAATTTAATTTTTTTATCTTTAAAAGTTTAAACTATGAATAAAAAGTCTTATAATAAAAGTTATGTAAATCAAACAATTGAAGCCAAATATATATTTCATCAAAATAAAAATGATATTTATTATTATTATTATTGAATACAATTGTGAATATTTAGTTTATTTATTTTTTTAATACAATTGTTATTATTTAGTTGCACACACTTTAGTCAGACAATATATTATTCTTTAAATATTAAAAATAAATATTGTTTTTGCTCTTTATTTACTTTTACAGCTGTTTAGCTTTATTTCCCGTCTGTCCCAGTACCACTTTTTCATGCGTTGAATTGTCAAAAAGTTATCAACGAAGGTGCATTCCCTCTTTATTTTCCTTTTTCTATGTTGGATTTATTCCCAAATTAATAATAAAATCATTGGAACATTTTTTTAATCATTACTATTTTGTCTGCCCAAAAAATAAAAGTAGGATTCTATCATCAAAGCTATTTAATTAATATTGGTCTAAATTATAACTTTATAGTTCTTAATTTTTAAAAAAACATTTAACATATTTTTAAAGTTGTAAAGTTTAATAAATTTATTTTTCAATTTTCAATTTTGTGTTTAATAAATTCTCGTATCTACTCAATTTTTTATTTTTACATTTACTGAAGACAATTAAATGTTAGTCTCATAAGAAATTCAATGTTATATCCAATAAGGTAGTATAATACAAATTAAAATTAAAATTTTTATTAGACACAAAATTTAAAGTACATTACGCTTTATAAATTTTACTTATCAAATAAACCCAATTGGAAACAATTTATAGACCTTTTTTTAGTACCGTCCCAATATTTATGGATGGAAGGATTTCATGTGACATCTTAATCTTTTTTTTTTTTTTTTGATATTCTTGATTGTCCAGGCCAGTTTGCGCGCGAGACCCTACAATATTGGTGGCTACTATGAATTGAATCCATCATCTTATTCACCTCAAGACCCTCTGTAAGAACCCGACTCTAAAACAGCCCTAAAAGTAGTTCTTACTCAGCATGCATGAATTTAAAACCATCCAGATAGATGTAAAACATGTAAGGAACCTTAACGTTTCCAAAGAGTAAACAGTTCGAACATAAATATTATCCAAAACAATTTAAAGCCTCAGAGATTTATTAAAACATGTTCAAAACATAAACCGTAAAAAGAAACGGGAACTTAGTTCCTGACTACATGCTGAAACAAATGACAATAAACAAATAAACTGGACAGCGGACTCCCATGATCCATCAGCTCCTCCTCTAGCCATCTCGGTGCTATCCAAAGTTACCTGGTGGAAAACCACAGAAATAAGGGTGAGTACAAAGGCACTCAGTAAGAACCCCCAGCCAGGGTATAGTACGCAAGTCACATCATCTAGCATCCTAGCATACAAGCAAGTCAAACAACCGAGCAGGCCATCTCACAACGAATCAAACGACAATATTCCCAAACCTCGAGAGTCTCTAACGAAGGCTAAGGGATCAACCCCGGATCTTAGAATAAGCTATCAACATAACTCCAGAACCTCTAGAGTCTCTAACTCTCGGCTAAAATGATCAGTACACTATGCTAATCCTGGACACTTGGGAGAGTACCCAAGTGTCTGGCTCTAACTGAACGAAAGGGTGTACTGACACACTAGCCCAAGGGAGCTCTCCTCCCGACATCTAGTGCGTGTGCACGCACACCACATGCTGCTGCAAACCGGATAAATGTAGGCCTACACAAACTATGCCGGTCCAGGTACGCATGCCTAAGACTCAAAAAGGTGTCTACTGATCCATAGCAGGTGAGAGGCCCTCGACACCCTACTGTGGCAGCCTCTTCACACCAATACCTGAAGCTAAAGTCGTCTCAAGGTAGGCTTTGACCAAGTAAAGGGCCCCTCTCTAGCAGGCCATATATTAGGCTTCTGCTGGAGTGGTAGCTACTCCACGCCCGGCTGTCGGGGGTGAGGAATCTGTCCTCACAAACCCGACCGATGGGGACACGTACGTTAGTCCACTTTCAGCCTCTAGATGATGATAACCTGACAGGAACTAGCTAAGAGTAATGAACCCTAAATCTAACAAAGTACCAACATCAGTATTGCACACTAGGTCTATTAGAATACCAACAGTCAACATACAACATAACAGCCACCGCAATCGAAATAGTACAATACAGGGTACAACGATCTACATGCCATGTCCTATCAGATAAGTTACAGTAAACCTATCCACTAACATATGCTTGTACACCAGGAATCAGCAAAACAAGAGCCTATCCACTAACATGTTCATTAAGCAGTAACAAACAAGCAAGAACCTATCCACTAACATGTTCATTAAGCAGAAACAAACAACCAGGAAACCATCAATGGCAAGCGTAGGGTCCAGACAACCCTGACAAGAAATCCTTACCAGCAAATAGAATAGAACAAATGGAATATATGCTCCTTGAGCTGCTGATGGCCAACCACGATGAGAACACAACCTAACAGTGAATAAATATGCAGTTAACAACTAGTAGCTAAATTATTTCCTAGGTTAACAAACCAACAGGGCTCGGAAACAGGGGTTACCCAAATCAAAGGCAAGCTTGGCAACAAGGCTGCTCGGTAAGGACATGGCAGCTGCGGTCATGCAGCATGGCAGGCTGGACGTGCATATGAGCTAAGCTCGACAGGCGTGTGCGGGCTACAGTGAAAGCGAGAGCGAGGCTCGCGGCTGGCTGTGGCACGGGCGAGAACGAGCAGGTTGGCTCGGCGAAGACATGGCAGTTGCGGGCGTGCTACACGGCAGGCTGGCCATGTGTGCGAGCTGGGCTCGACAGGCGTGTGAGGGCTGTAGCAAAAGCAAGGGCGAGGCTCGTGGCTGGTTGTGGCACGGGCGAGAGCAAGCGGGCTGGCTCGGCGATTGGCGCGCGATCGCCGGTAGGGCTACAAACACAGGCATGCGGCGAGGTGATCGCGAGGCTGGGCTCGTGCGGGCGTGAGCAGCAGTGAACGTGAGGCTGCTGCTCTGTGGGCTACTCGGGCTGTGACCGATCGACGGTTGATGCCTGCGAAGAGCAGCGACGAGGCTGCGATACGTGAGGGCGATGGACGGCGAAGGGGTTCGGCAGTGATGAGTGCGGAAAGGCTGCTCGAAGAGGCGATGGGGATCGGTGATGGGGCTCGGTGGCTACAATGATGATTGAAGAAGGGAAGAGAAGGAAAAGTCGAATGAGAGGGAGGAGGGGATCGATTCTCTCTTCCTCTTTTGATCGATCAAAACATAAAAGCCTTTTTCTTTTCCTCTTTTAATTAGTCCTTTAAAACATAAATCATTTTTCTCAAAACAAGCCCTTTCCCTTCCAAACTGCAAAACTAACCTAGATGCCCTACAAATTACAATAACAGACCTGATCTTAGCAAAATGCAAGAACGACCCTGAAACTCACTAAATTACCAAACCGACCATAGGGTAAAATTATCAAAATACCCCTGAAGGCTAAAACTACCCTAACGGCCCAACGGAACAATAGAATTAACCAAAAAACATACCTGGGGAACCGGATAAAAAACTTGGGCTATTACAATACTCCTTCCTTTTATGGCTTTCATTCGCGAAAGTCCCTAAGACTGAAACAACTCTGGGTAATGAGTCCTCATCTCATCCTCTAACTCCCAAATTGCTTCCTCCGCTTTCTGACATCTCCACTGTACCTTAACCAAACTGATCTCCCGATTACGCAAGATCTTGCGCTCCCAGGCTAGAATCCGCACACGCTTCTCCTCAAAGCTCAAGTCCTTATTCAGCTCTAGCAGCTCAAAATCAACAATATGCGAAGGGTTTGCCACATACTGGCTTAGCATCGAAACGTGGAACATACTGTGCACTGCTGCCAAGGACGGGGGCAAAGCTAAACGATAAGCAACTGAACCAATCTGCTCAAGGATCTCGAAGAACTTGGGACTCAACTTTCCACGCTTACGAAACCTCAAAACACCACGCATCAGTGCCACTCTCAGAAACACATGCTGACCCACCTCAAACTCTAAGTCTCTATGCCGAACATCAGCATAGCCTTTTCTATCTACTCTGCGCTATCAACATACGAGACCTGATCTTCTGAACTGCGCCATTAGTCAACTGTAGCAACTCGGGACCCAAAACCTATATGTCACCAACCTCTTTCCAAAACACTAAAGACCTACAACGCTTACCGTACAAAGCCTCAAACGGAGCCATCTGAATCATCGCCTGATAACTGTTATTGTAAGCAAACTCCATCAAGTACAAATACAGATCCCAACTGCCCAGAAAATCTAACACGCGGGCTCGCAACATGTCCTCCAAAATCTGGTTCACCCTCTCTGTCTGGCCATCTGTCTGAGGATGAAATCCGGTACTGAAACTGCATTCAGTGTCGAAACCTTTCTAGAGTGCCCTGTAGAAACGAGAAGTGAACCGAGAATTCTGATTAGACACAATCTTTACTGGCACTCCATGGTACCAAATAATGTGCTCCAAGACCAACTGTGCCCACTGCTCCACGGTATAAGTGATCCTACTGGGGATGAAGTGCCCACTTTTGGTCAACCGGTCAACAACAACCCAGATCTGAATAAACCCTCTCGGTGTCCTCGGCAACCTAGAAATGTAGTCTATGGAGATCTCCTCCCACTTCCAATGAGGCACACTCAGTGGCTGCAACAAACCTTCTGGTTTCTGTCTAGGAGCCTTCACTTGCTGACAAGTGAGACGCCGGCTAACAAACTCTGCAATTTCTCTCTTCATGTTGACCTGAAGGTCTGCTTAAGATCCTGATACATCTTGGTACCTTTTGAGTGCCAAGTAAACGAGGAACTATGAGCCTCAGTAAATAACTCAGCCCATAGTCCGGCTTCTGCAGGCACACAAGGCGTCCTCTGAATCTCAAACCACCATCTGGTGCTACAACAAAATCAAAATCTCCATCTGCCTGAACCCTGGCCATCAATCTACTCAACTCGGGATCACTCAACTGGCCATTAATAATTTTCTGCCTGATCGAAGGCTGAATAGTCAACTGGGCTACCCTGGCGGTAACCTCTCTCAACAACACTTCTATACCGGCTTGCTCAAATTCTTTCTGCAATGGAAGCTGGGAGCTCAACAAAGCTGCAGAATGCGACGTCTTCCTACACAAGGCATCAGCCACAACATTGGCCTTACCTAGATGGTATAGGATCTCTCAGTCATAATCATTTACCAACTCAAGCCATCTCTTCTACCTCATGTTTAACTCCTTCTGCGTGAAGAAGTACTTGAGACTCTGGTGGTCCATGAACATGTGAATCTTTTCTCTGTAAAGGTAATGCCTCTAAATCTTTAATGCAAAGACAACGGCTACCAACTCCATATCATGGGTCGGGTAGTTTTGCTCGTAGGGTATCAATTAATGGGAAGCATAGGCAATCACCTTCCCATGCTGCATCAGAACACAACCTAAGCCAAACTTAGAAGCATCACTGTATACTACAAAACCACCTGTTCCCTCTAGAACTGACCACATTGGTGCAGACGTCAAACTGTGCTTCAACAAAGTAAAATCCTCTTCGCAACTGGCATCCCAAACAAACGCAACACCTTTCCTCGTCAACCGAGTAAGGGGTGATGCTTTAGTGGAAAAGTCCTCGATGAATCCTCGGTAATAGCCTGCCAAACCCAGAAAGCTACGAATCTCTATGATAGTAGTCGGCCTGACCCATGAACTCACTATTTCAATCTTAGTGGGGTCCACGGCAATACTATCTCTCGAAACCGTGTAACCAAGAAAGGCCACTTTCTCTAACCAGAAATCACACTTGGAGAATTTGTCATACAACTGATTCTCTCTCAACACTGTCAACACTTGTCTCAGGTGCGAGGCATGATCCTCCATAGGCTTAGAGTAAATCAAAATGTCATCTATGAACACGATGACGAAGATGTCCAAGAATACCTTGAACACCCTATCCATCATGTCCATAAATGTTGCTGGAGCATTAGTCAGCTCGAAGGACATAACCACAAACTCGTAATGGCCATACCTCGACCTGAAAGATGTCTTGGGAATGTCTGCATCCCTGATCTTCAACTGATGATAACTAGACCTCAAATCTATCTTGGAGAACACAGAAGCTCCCTGAAGCTGATAAAACAAATCGCCAATGCGAGGCAATGGGTCTTGTTCTTCATTGTAACTTTGTTTAGCTCCCTATAGTCTATGCAAAGGCGCATTGAACCATCCTTCTTCTTTACAAACAAAACTGGTGCTTCCCACGGGGACACACTCGAACGGATGAATCCTCTGTCTAACATCTCCTGTAACTGCACCTTCAACTCTTTCAGTTCTGCTGGCGCCATACGGTATGGCGCCTTCGAGATGGGGAGAGTCCCCGGGTCCAGAACAGTGAAGTTAACCTCTCTCTATGGGGGGAACTCTGTAACTCCTCCAGAAACACATCTTCATACTCCTAAACCACTGGTACTTGATCAACAGTCAACGAAGGGTGACCTTTCCCAGACATCTTTGTTAAATAACCCCAGGCTCTTCGAGCTAACAAACGACGAGCTTTCAATACAGAAATCAATGGCAGACACACTCTGCTCTAGACACCTCAAAACTTGAAACTCTGCTTCTTCAGCGACCTGAACACGACTTCTTTCTGGCGGTAATCAATCAACGCGTGGTTCTCCGCTAACCACTCCATACCAAGAATCACATCAAAATCGCTTATAGGCAAAACTATGAGGGTAACTACTAGAAGCTCTCTGAATACCAAAATCTGATCATCTCTAACTTTCTCACTGGCAAGCATGCTAACTCTCGAAGGAGTCGCCACACACAACTCAAACCCTAGAGGTTCGAGTTCCAAACAAGCTTGTCTAACAAATAATGCAGAGACAAACGTTTGGATCGAGCCTGAATCAAACAACATAAATGCATAATGACCCAAAATAAGTAAGGTACCTGTGATAGCTGCATTGGTCCTCTCGGCCTCCTACCGAGTCGTGGCAAACACGCGGCCCTACTGCTAAGCTGGTCTATTATCTGTTCCAACTTGTGGGCGCACTCTAGCAATGTGCCCCTCCTTACCACATTTATAACATGCTCTGGGAGATGCTTCACAGAAACCATAATGAGCTCTGCCACAAGTCTTGCATTGGGTGGCTGCCTCACTGCACCCTGCTGACGACCCTACTGTTGTCTCTGATCTCTGCTCTGGTATTGGCCTAACGAGCTGCTGCTGACCTCCTTGCTAGGAAGTCTTAGAAGACTCAAATTTTCTTTTCAGCCCTGAACTGGTTGCCACACTCTAAACTACTACAATAGGGGCTTTCACAATCAAGTACTTTCTATTGTAAGTCTTGGCCAAAGCCACGGTCCTTGCATAAGTCTCTGGAGCGAGTGCTCGAACATCCTGAGCAACCTCCATCTTAAGTCCACCAA
The DNA here is from genome assembly GCA_037833695.1 of Sechiopsis laciniata. NCBI lineage: Eukaryota > Viridiplantae > Streptophyta > Magnoliopsida > Cucurbitales > Cucurbitaceae > Sechiopsis > Sechiopsis laciniata. The sequence goes on from JBBMKA010048613.1 coordinate 10,564, forward strand.
TGAACTTCTTAATTTTCAACTCCTCTGTAGCAATCAGCTCTGGAGCAAAATAGCTATGCTCTGAAAATCTCTTCTCATAACCTGCAATGGTGTCATCACCTTGTTTTAGATTTGCAAAAGCCTCTACCATCTCCTGTTGAGCTTCTTCACTAATGTACCATATCCTGAACTCGGTCTTAAAGAACTCCCAGGTGGCTGGTGGGGACCCACCCTACTTGGCTAGCCCAGCCAATGGACTACCACCACCAGATGGATGTCTCTGTCAACACGTGTGCTACACACCTTGGTCTCTGCACGTTCAGGCATCCCATAACTCAAAAGATATACTCCAGGTGAGCCAGCCACTTCGCTGCAACCAGCGGATTCTCATATGCATCAAACTCCATGGGCTTCCACTTCATGAAGTCCTTGAGCCACTTGCCACCCTCAGTGGCACCCTCAGGAATATCTCCACAATAGGCTCCTGCTGAACTGGAGGAGCTAGAGGCACTCTCTGTCCTACTAGAGGAACTATCGCGCCACCAAGCGGGGCTACAGGGACCGCTGGTTGTGCCTGCTGGAACATCTGAGCAAATTGGACCATCTGGGCCTGGGTCTCTGCTTGCTGTGCTGTAAATAGTGCTTAAGTCTCTGCTCTCTACTCGCTGCTCGGAAAATATATCCCTAACCATGTCTCTTATGGCTGCATCAAACTCTACTCCGGGAAGCACTCGGAGACAGGAAAGTCTCTACTCCTCTTCTCGGCAAGCCAACAGCTGTGGCCAAAGGTGGCCTGACGGTCTAATTGGCTCGGGACGTGGTCTCCTCAATCACTGGATCGGCTCTAACTCCTCAGTTGGTAGTGCCTGACGTCCCAGCTCTACTACGTGTAATCGGCATATCTCACAATCTACACCAAACCAAACCTAGTTAGTCCATGCTCGGACCAACACCACCGCCAACAAGTAAAGACATGTATGCTAGATACAAGTATCGTAAACAAAACCCATAAAATAATTAACTTTCGACATACCTGACGGCTGTTGGAGTGCTGATGATCATGGAGGCAACGACCTAACTTAGTAGGTCAGTCAAAAAATCTATGACTCTGAGCTCTGATACCAACTGTAAGAACCCGACTCTAAAACAGCCCTAAAAGTAGTTCTAACTCAGCATGCATGAATTTAAAACCATTTAGATAGATGTAAAACATGAAAGGAACTTAAACATTTCCAAAGAGTAAACAGTTCAAACATAAATATTATCCAAAACAAGTTGAAGCCTCTTACCAGAGATTTATTAAAACATGTTCAAAACATAAACCGTAAAAAGAAATGGGAACTCAATTCCTGAATACATGCTTAAACAAATGACAATAAATAAATAAACTAGATAACGGACTCCCATGATCCATCAGCTTTTCTTCTAGCCATCCCGGTGCTGTCCCAAGTTACCTGGTGGAAAACCATAGAAATAAATGTGAGTACAAAGGCACTCAGTAACAACTCCCAGTCGGGGTAGAGTACGCAAGTTACATCATATAGCATCCTAGCATACAAGCAAGTCAAACAATCGAGTAAGCCATCTCACAACGAATTAAACGACAATATTCCCAAACCTCAAGAGTCTCTAACTCTCGGCTAAGGGATCAACTCCAAATCTCAGAATAAGCTATCAACATAACTCTAGAACCTCGAAAATCTCTAACTCTCGGCTAAAATGATCAGCTCACTATGTAATCCTGGACACTTAGGTACTTGGGAGAGTACCCAAGTGTCTAGCTCTAACTAAACGGAAGGGTGTACTAACACACTAGCCCGAGGGAGCTCTCCTCTCGACATCTAGTGCATGTGCATGCACACCGCATGCTGCTGCAAATAGAATAAATGTAGGACTACACAAACTATGCCGGTCCAGGTACGCATGCCTAAGACTCGGAAAGGTGTCTACTAATCCACAGCAGGTAGGAGGCCCTCGGTACCCTACTGTGGCAGCCTGTTCACACGAACGCCTGAAACTAAGGTCGTCCTAAGGTAAGCTTTCACCAAGGAAAGGACCCCGCTCTAGCAGGCCACAAACTAGGCTTCTGCCAGAGTGGTAGCTACTCCATGCCCGACTACTAGGGGTGAGGAATCTGTCCTCACAAACCTGACCGGTGGGGACACGTACGTTGGTCCACCCTCAGCCTCTGGTTGATGACAACCTGAGAGGAACTAGCTAAGAGTAATGAACTCTAAATCTAACAGAGTACCAACATCAGTATTGCACACTGGGTCTATCAGAATACCAACAGTCAACATACTACATAACAGCCACCGTAATCGAAATAGTACAATACAGGGTACAACGATCTACATGCCAGATCCTATCAGATAAGTCACATCAAACCTAACCACTAACACATGCTCGTACAACAAAAATCAGCAAAATAAGAGCCTATCCACTAACATGTTCATTAAGTAGAAACCAACAACCAGGAAACCATCAATGGCAAGCGCAGGGTCCACACAACCCCCACAAGAAATCCTTACCTACAAGTAGAACATAACAAATGGAATATAAGCTATTTAAGCTGCAGATGGCCAACCAAGAAAAGAACACAACCTAACAGGGAATAAATAAATGGTTAATAACCAGCAGCTAAATTATTTCCTAGGCTAACAAACTAACAGGGTTCGAAAACAGAGGTTACCCAAACTGAAGGCAAGCTCGACAAGGACATGGCAACTACGGGTGTGCGGTACGGCAGGCTGGGCGTGCATACGGGCTAGGCTTGGCAGGCGTGTATGGGGTGCAGCAAAGGCGAGGGCAAGGTTCGTGACTGGCTATGGCACAGGCAAGAATAAGCGAGCTAGCTCAGTAGGGACGCGGTAGCTACGAGTGTGCCACACGGTAGGCTGGACATGCGTGCGGACTGGGCTCGACAGACGTGTGCAAGCTGTAATGAAGGCGAGGGTGAGGCTCGCGGCTCGCTGCGGCACGGGCGAGAGCAAGCAGACTAGCTCGGTGATTGGCGCACGATCTCGGGCATGGCTACAAACACGGGCATACGGAGAGGTGATCGTGGGGCTAGAACCGAGGCCAGGCATGAGCGGTAAGGAACGTAAGGCTACTTTTAGAAGTTCAGCATACTCTTCTCGACGTTGCACTTGTCGTGCCAGTTGTTGCACCTATTGAGGTAGCACATGTAATCTAGTTTGGTGGTAGCCAGATGGCTACAAAAGAAAGCTAAAGGGCGTTAGGTGTCATTCATTGAATGGGTAGAGCTTTCAAATTTGTGTGCTTTCGTTGTGGCCAAGTGTGCCCTTTTGTTAGGTAGTGTGATCAGATATCGTTGTGACTTCTTAGATTCTAGTGGAATTCAGCACTGCAGATGCTAGATCAGCCTAAAAGCGGAGTCAAGTGTTGATGTTTCTAGTGTAAGGCACACCAGGTGGTCATGACAATTCAAGGTATGTATGTTGATGTTGACATGCTTTTGTAGATTTGGGTTTTGCCCACTATTGTAGTGTTTTGTTGCGAAGTGAGCACGTTTGGAGTTGGAACCTTGGGTGTTTAGTTGTTAGTTGTGACTCTGTTGGGAGTCAGTTGGTTGCTCGCTTGTGAGAAGGTTAGAGACGGTCAGATCCTGGTATCCAGAGAGCTTTTAGCAGCTACCCTCATAGTTCTACCTTTGAGTGGCTTTGACATTATCCTTAGTATGGAGTGGTTAGCGGAGAACCACACGTTGATTGACTGTCACCAGAAAGAAGTCGTGTTTAGGCCGCCCAAGAAGTAGAGTTTCAAGTTTTGCAGTGTCCAGAGTAGAGTGTGTTCGCAGTTGATTTCTGCTTTAAAAGCTCGTCGTTTGTTAGCTCGAGGAGCTTGGGGTTATTTGGAAAAGATGTCTGGAGACGGTCGCCCTTCGTTGACTGTTGATCAAGTACCAATGGTTTAGGAGTTTGCATATGTTTTCCTTATGAGTTACCGGGTTTTCCTCTATCGAGAGGAGTGGACTTCACAATTGAGCTCGAGCCAGGGACCCTCCCTATCTCGAAGGCTCTACAACGCATGGCGCTAGCTGAGTTGAAAGAGCTGAAGGTCCAGTTGTAAGAGATGTTAGACAGATGGTTCATCTGCCCTAGTGTGTCCCCGTGGGGAGCACCCGTGTTGTTCGTTAAGAAGAAGGATGGTTTGATGCGCCTTTGCATAGACTACAGGGAGCTAAACAAAGTTACAGTGAAGAACAAGTACCCATTGCCTCGCATTGACGATTTGTTTGATCAGCGTCAGGGAGCTTCTGTGTTCTCCACGATGGATTTGAGGTCTGGTTATCATCAGTTGAGGATCAGGGATGCAGACAATCCCAAGATAGCTTTCAGGTTGTAGTATGGTCACTACAAGTTTGTGGTCATGTTCTTCGGGTTGACCAATGCTCCAGCAGCATTTATGGACATGATGGATAGGGTATTCAAGGCATTCTTGGACATCTTCGTCATCATGTTCATAGATGACATTTTGATTAATTCTAAGCTAAGGAGGATCATACTTCGCATCTAAGATAAGTGTTGACAGCGTTGAGAAAGAATCAGTTGTATGCCAAATTCTCCAAGTGTGACTTCTGGTTAGAGAAAGTGGCCTTCCTTGGTCATGTGGTTTCTAGAGATGGATAGCAGTGGGCCCCACTAAGATTGATGCTGCAAGTTCTTGGTCCAGGTCGACTACTGTCGCCGAGATACGCAGCTTTCTAAGTTTGGCAGGCTATTACCGACGGTTCGTCAAGGACTTTTCTGCTAAGCAGTACCCCTTACTCAGTTGACAAGGAAAGGTGTTGAGTTTGTTTGGGATGCCAGTTATGGAGAGAGTTTTGCTTTGTTAAAGCACAATTTGACGTCTGCACCAATGTTGTCAGTTTCGGAAGGAACAGGTGGTTTTTGTAGTATACAGTGATGCTTCGAAGTTTGGCTTAGGTTGTGTTCTCATGCAGCATGGGAAGGTGATTGCCTATGCTTCCCGTTAGTTGAAACCCTACGAGCAGAACTAATCAACTCATGATATGGAGTTGGCAGCAGTTGTCTTTGCATTAAAGATTTAGAGGCATTACCTGTATGGCAAAAAGATTCAGATGTTCACAGACCACAAGAGTCTCAAGTACTTCTTCACTCATAAGGAGTTAAACATGAGGCAGAGGAGGTGGCTTGAGTTGGTAAAGGATTATGACTGCGAGATCCTGTACCACCCGGGTAAGGCCAATGTTGTGGCTGATGCCTTGAGCAGAAAGACATCGCATTCTGCAGTATTGTTGAGTTCCCAGCTTCCATTACAGAAAGAGTTTGAACGATCCGGTATAACAGTGTTGTTGGGAGAGGTTACCGCCAGGGTAGCCCAGTTGACTGTTCAGCCTTTGATCAGGCTGAGGATTATTGATGGCTAGCTGAGTGATCCTGAGTTGAGCAGATTGATTGCCAGGGTTCAGACAGATGGAGATTTTGATTTTGTGGTAGCACTAGATGGTGGTTTGAGATTCAGAAGACGCCTTTATGTGCCAGTAGACGCCGGACTGCGAGCTGAGTTGCTTACCGAGGCTCATAGTTCCCCGTTTACTTGGCACCCAAAAGGTACCAAGATGTATCATGATCTTAAGCAGACCTTCTGGTGGAGCAACATGAAGAGATAAATAACAGAGTTTGTTAGTCGGTGTCTCACTTGTCAGCAAGCGAAGACTCCCAGACAGAAACTAGCAGGTTTGTTGCAGCCACTAAGTGTGCCTTAGTGGAAGTGGCAGGAGATCTCCATGGACTACATTTCTGGGTTATCGAGGACACCAAGAGGGTTTACTCAGATCTGGGTTATTGTTGACCGGTTGACCAAGAGTGTGCACTTCATCCCTGGTAGGATCACTTATACCGTGGAGTAGTGGGCATAGTTATTCTTGGAGCAGATCGTTCGGTATCATGGGATGCCAGTGAAGATTATGTCTGATCGGGGTTCTCGGTTCACTTCTTACTTCTGAAGGGCACTCCAGAAAGGTTTGGGCACTGAATGTAGTTTCAGTACCGCATTTCATCCTCGGACAGATGGCCAGACAGAGTAGGTGAACCAGATTTTAGAAGATATGTTGCGAGCCTGCGTGTTAGATTTTTCGAGCAGTTGGGACCAGTATCTGTACTTGATGGAGTTTGCTTACAATAACAGTTATCAAGCAACGATTCAGATGGCTCTGTTTGAGGTCTTGTATGGTAAGTGATGCAGATCTCCAGTGTTCTAGGAAGAGGTTGGTGACAGGCAGGTTTTGGGTCCCGAGTTGTTACAGATGACTAATGATGTAGTTCAGAAGATTAGAGCTCGTAGTATGTTGATAGCACAGAATAAACAGAAAAGTTATGCCGATGTTCGGCGTAGAGACTTAGAGTTTGTGGTGGGTCAACATGTGTTTCTAAAAGTGGCACCGATGCGTGGAGTTTTGAGGTTTGGTAAGCGTGGAAAGATGAGTCCCAGGTTTGTGGGCCCCTTTGAGATCCTTGAGTGGATTGGGTCAGTGGCTTACCGTTTGGTCCTTGGCCGCAGTGCATAATGTTTTTCATTTGTCGATGTTACGTCAGTATGTGGCAGATCCGTCTCACATTGTTGATTTTAAGACACTAAAGTTAAATAAAGATTTGAGCTTCGAGAAGAAGCTTGTGCAGATTTTAGCTAGGGAGCGCAAGACCTTGCGTGACTGAGAGATCAGTTTGGTTAAGGTTCAGTGGAGGTGTCAGAAAGCAGAAGAAGCAACTTGGGAGTTGGAAAATGAGATGAGGACTTATTACCTAGAGTTGTTCCAGTCTTAGGGACTTTCGAGGACGAAAGTCATAAAAGGAGGGAGTACTGTAACGGCCTAGGTTTTCATCTCGATTCCCCAGATATATTTCTTAATTGTTTCGGTTGTTCTATTGGGCCGTTAGGGTAGTTCTAGCCTTCAAGGGTATTTTGGTCATTTATCCCTAGGGTTAGTTCGGTATTTTCAGGGTCGTGCTTGCGTTTTGCTGAGACCGGGGCTGTTTTTATGTTTTGCAAGGCATCAGGGTTAGTTTTGCAGTTTGGAGGATTTGAGGCTGTTTTAGTTAAAAATAGGAGTTTTGTTTTAATTAAAAAGAAAGATTTAGTTTTGGGAGTTGAACGATCAAACATCCAGGAAACCCCTCCTCCATCGATCTCATTCTCTTCTCTCCTTCCTGCTCGCCGCAAGCCCCTCCACCGAGATCACCATCCCATCACCGATCAAGCCCTTTGCTGAGGCCACGCACGCAAGCCTCAATGTCGAGCCAGCCCGCAGCCAGCCTGAACGTCCCGCTCGTACCGTGTCGCAAGCCCCTTGTCGATCACCCACGCGTTGCAGCCGCACGTCGTCGCCTGCGATCGCCAACCCACGCACGCACGAAGCCCAGCCGCAGTGCAGTCTCGTCGCAGCCATGCCACAGCCAGGCACTCCTTGCCGCACAGCCGTGCAACCTGCCATGCCACACACGCCAGTTGAGCCAACCTAGTGTCCGTGTCATTGTGTCGTGCCTTCACCGCAGTCGAGCAGCCTTGCTTTTCGAGCCTCTAGGTCTCAGTTTTAGGTAAGGCTCGTCCTTGTGGTTCCTTACTCGTTTAATTGGATAGTCAAGTTGAATGTTGTTCGTCGTTTATTAATTATTATTATTGTTGTCTAGGTTGTTATTCGTGTTTGGTTCTGCAGCTCAAGGAGCACATCTATTATTTGTCTATTATGTTATTTAGGTAAAGATCCCTTGTCAAGGTTGTGTGGACCCTGCGCTCGACATTGATTGCATCCTGGTTGTGTGTTACCGTTTTATGAGCATGTTTAGTAGATAGGTTCTTGACTGCTGTTACCGCTTTATGATTTTTTTATTAGTGGATAGGTTCTTGCTTGCAAGTTACTGTCGATTGAACATGTGCTAGTGGATAGGTTATTGCTTGTTGGTTTTCTGTTGTATGAGCATGTGCTAGTAGATAGGACTGTTGTGACTTGTTTGATAGGACCTAGCATGTAGATTGATGTACCTTGTATTGTTCTATTTCAATTGCTGTGGCTGATATGTTATGTGATTGTTGGTATTCTGTTTTACTTATGTGTAATGCCACTGTTGGAACTCTGTTAGTTCTAGGGCGCCTTCTTCTTAGCTAGCTACTGTTAAGTTGTCATCATCTGAGGCTGAGAGTGGACCAACGTACGAGTCCCCACCGGTCGGGTTTTGTGAGGATAGATTTCCCACCCCCGTCAGCCGGGAGTGAAGTAGCTACCACTCCGGCATAAGCCTAGTCTGTGGCCTGCTAAAGCGGGGTCCTTTCCTTGGTGAAAGCCTGCCTTGGGACGACCTTAGCTTCAGGCGTTGGTGTGATTCAGGCTGCCACAGTATAGTGCCGAGGGCCTCCCGCCTACTGTGGATCAGTGAACACCGTTTCGAGTCTTAGGCATGCATACCTGGACCGGTATAGTTTGTGTAGGCCTACATTTATCTGGTTTGCAGCAGCATGCTGTGTGCACATATGTACATTAGATGTCGGGAGGAGAGCTCCCTCGGGCTAGTGTATCAATACACCATTCCGTTCAATTTAGAGCCAGACACTTGGGTACCCTCCCAAGTGTCTAGGATCAGCATAGTGAGCTGATCACCTTAGCCGAGAGTTAGAGACTCTCGAGATTCTAGAGTTATGTTGATAGCTCATTCTGTGATCCGAGCTGGATCGCTTAGCCTAGAGTTAGAGACTCTCGAGGTTTGAGAATATTGTTGCTAGACATGTTATGAGATTGCCTGCTTGTTTATTTGGCTTGCTTGTATGCTAGGATGCTAGATGATGCGACTTACGTACTGTACCCAGACTGGAGATTCTTACTGAGTGCCTTTGTACTCACCCTTATTTCTGTGGTTTTCCACCAGGTAACTTTGGACAGCATCGAGACGGCTAGAGGAGGAGCTGATGGATCATGGGAGTCCGTTGCATTGTCCTTTTTCATTTATTTATTGATTCAGCATGTTAGCTAGTTTTTTTGGATTCTTTTTAGAACTGTTTTAATAAACTCTAGCCAGAGGCTCGAACTATGTTTTGGGTTGTTTTTACTAGATCTTGTTTCCGTTTAAATGAATGAAGTTTTCGATTTATCAGTTGTTTCCTGTTTATAACTGTATTTAAATTCATGCATGCTGAGTAAGAACCGGATTTAGGACTATTTTAGAATCGCGTTCTTACAAAATTTCTTGAAAAGGCCAAAGAAACTAAAAGGCAAAGTGTGAAATTGTAAGAGATAGAGCTAATAGAGCTAACCAGCCAATGTCTTGTTGTAATGATCCTTAGTAACTTGAAAGGTTTTTTTTTTTTTAT
>JBBMKA010048644.1:0-19875 GCA_037833695.1 Sechiopsis laciniata
TGCCAAACGAGCATTCTCCAACCACATCATGAAGTGCTACTAAAATAAAACTCTAGGCCCTGCTACAAATAGGCCAACAAGGTCACAACCTCTAGTGATGGCAACACCGACAACTCGTCCAAGAACTCTAGACTCATCAATCTGACCTTTGGAATCTCGTCCATCGGACATGCTCAAGTTCTACTCCTGAATCTCTATTCGATGCTCAACAAACATCTCTCTAACCATGACTCTCATGGCTGCAGTACTGTGTCAGCTGAGCTATATGTGCCAGAGACTCCTCTCGCTGCACTGCCAACTGTGCCTGAGTCTCTGCTCTCTGTTTAAGCCAACATACCGACCATTAATTCTCTCATGGCTGAAGCAAACTCTACTCCAGGAGTCTCGCTCTGAGGCAAGGTAGTCTCTACCCTCTCTCTCGGTAAATCAACAACTGGGACCAAAAGGTGGCCTGCGCGTCTGGTTAACCTTGGACGTGGTCTAATCTACAGCTGGCTCAACTCTAGCTCTTCATTTGGTAGTACCAGACGTCCCTGCTCCACTATGTATGACCAGGAAATTTGTGATCCACACATAACCACAAAACTAGTCCACACTTGGACTCTCACTGCCAACAACATGTAACATATGTATACTAGATGCAAGTACTATAAACAAAACCCTTGGCAAAAGAACTTTTGACATACCTGACGGCCGTTAGAGTGCTGATGATCATGGGGAAAAACGACCTAACTCAGTAGGCCAGTCTACAGAATCTATGACCCTGAGCTCTAATACCAACTGTAAGAAATCGACTCTAAAACAGTCCTAAACCCGGTTCTTACTTAACATGCATGGTTCAATATGTTCAAAATTTAACTTCAAACCAACCAATAAAATAAATGGCGTTTAAAGATTAAGAATCATTCATAAAATAAAGACACAATTGAGCCTCTGGCCAGAGTTATTCAAAACAATTTAAAAACATGAAAAGCCATTACAACCAAAACTATCCTGCAAGGTGAATAAAGACAACGTATAAATTAAACAGTGGACGCCCATGATCACGCAGCTCCTCATTTAGCTGTCCCGGTGCTGTCCCAAGTTACCTGGTGGAAAAACCATAGAAAATAAGGATGATTACAAAGGCACTCAGTAAGAATCCCCAATTGGGGTACAGTACGAAACAACACATCATCTAGCATCCAAGTATACATGCAAACAATTTCCAACTCAAAATCCCTAGTATGAGTTGTTGCTACAACTCCTGAGTCATCGGAAGTCTCTTTCTTCTGGCCTAGTAATCAACTCAATAACTGATCCCAACAGATATCTTCGAAGGTCTCTTACCCTCGGCTAAATGATCAACTCAAAAGCTGATCCCAAACAGATATCCTCGAAGGTCTCATACCCTCGACTAAGTGACCAACTCAAAAGCTGGTCTTGACCAGTTCTACAAACTGGCGTGGTAGGGTTTAGGGTTTAGGGTTAAACTCGAAAAGCAAATGGTATTATCACGGACATTAGCCCAAGGGAGCTCTCCTCTTAGGCCTAGGGACAAACTACACCGGTCCAGGTTTGCATGCCTAAAGACTCAAAAGCAGTGTCACTAATCTACAGTAGTTTGAGGCCCTCAGCACTCAACTGTAGTAGCCTGAATACCACCGACGTCTGAAGCTAAGAACTGGCCAAGGAGGGCTTACACCATTGGCAGGGTTCCGCTCTAGTAGGCTATAGACTAGGCTTATAGACTAGGCTATGAAGATTATAAGACAGTTTCATAACAATCAAACATGCTAAAAAACATATAACCCTACCATGGTACTACGACCTTAAATAGAAATCAAGCATGCTGGAAGAACAAACCAAGCATGGCACTAACATGTGGAAATAGGAACAATCATGCTAGCAAATCAGAACAACAAATAATCCTATCTACTAAATATGCTCATAAACGATAAACATGCAATAGAATACAATCAATGAATATTTCGTAGGGCCCACATAACCTCGGTAAGAAATCCTTACCTGGAAAGCAAGCAGAACGAACACACAAAATAAATTCTCCTTGAGCTGCAGAACAAACGGATAAACAACCTAGGCAATATAATGATAACAAGAATAAATAATTAATATCTAAACAGCTCCCAAACTAGGCAACCAACTCACAAGGCTCGGAACAAGGGATTACCCAAAATCGAGAAGGACAGGCTCGGCAGCACAACCTCGGTGAAGGCTAAAGCAAGGTGAAGGTGAAGGTTGCATTTGGTGGGGGCGAGGCTCATAACTGTAAGATTGTGCGGCACGGACAGCGTGTGCGGTCGAAGACGAGTGGCAAACCTCGGTAGGGCGAAATGCTCCGTGCGGCTGGGTAAAGGCTTGCGAGGTGAGACGAGCGGCACGGCTCTGCCAGCTGCTCGGTGAAAGGGCTACTCGCGGTGACGCTACAACTGGGGGCGAGCGGCACAGCGAACGAACTAGGTTAATGGATCTGTAGTGCTAGGCGATCGAGGGGCTGTGATAGCTGATACGTGCGGGTAGGGCGAAGGGCGGATGTCTCGCTGAGGTGAAGGGATCGCTACGAAAAATAGGTTTGATGGTGCTGGGCGGTAGCGAACGCCACGAGCTGCGATCGCGAGCGGACTAGTGTGCTGATGCGGTGCAAAGGCTCGGTGCTGCAGTAAGGATCAGCGAAGGGTGAAGACAGCTAGGTTTGGGCGAACTTGATCTCGGTGAAGGGTAGATAAGTAGAGGGAGAGCTCTCGGTAAAAGAAGAGAGAAAGAAGAAAAATAGAACAAACGAGAAGGGAAAAAGTTCTTAAATAGGGGAAGGGAAGGCTCTTTGCCACGTGTCAGAGGTAACCCGCCTTCGAGTCCCAGCGAAGGCAACTTAAACAACTATTTTTCTGTTTATTCTCTTTTAACCAAAAGGACCTCCAAGCTTCCCAAAAAGCAGCTCTAACCCTGGAAACCTGAAATTGTAGCAATAACCCGAACTCACTAAATAATAGAAACAGCTCTAGAAACCTGCTTAATTACAGACCCGACCTTGAAGGCAAAATTACCAAAATGCCCCTAATAGCTCAAACTGCCCTAACGGCCCAACCAAACAACCGAATCAACAACCGAAAATACCTGGGGAATCGAAATGGAAAACTGGACTGTTACATCTCCTAGGGTTGCAAATGGGTGATTGCGATGGAATGGTGCATGGCTCGGGGTGAGGAGATCGGCGAGGGAATGGGGTGATCTCAGTGAGGGGTGATTGGCGGCAAGGGCTTGAGGGGGTTCTCAGCAGGTAGAGGAAGAAGAAGGAGAATTCGAGTGGGAGAAGAGAAGAGGAGAAAATTGTTCCAAATGGGAAAAAGAAAACTATCGTAGAAGAAAAATGGTCAAAATAAGGCCTCTTCACCACGTGTCAATCAATCCCAGAACCAACCAGCCTTCGAGCCCTAGCAAAGGCAAAACTTAAACCAATTTTTCTCCTTTTTCTCTTTTGACTTCTTTTAACTAACCCAAAAGTCCTCTTTTAACCAAAACAACCTCCAACCTCCAAACACTAAAACTAACCCTGTGTAAGGATCCAGTTTTCCTTTCTGGTTCCCCAAGTATGTTCGGTTGTTCGGTTGGGCCGTTAGGGTAGTTTGCGCCTTTAGAGGCATTTTGGTAATTTTTTCTTCAGAGTTTGGGGCTATTTCTGTCATTTTCTGAGTTCGGGTTATTGCTATGATTTCAGGTTTTCAAGGTTAGAGTCGCTTTTTAGGAAGCTTGGAGGTCTTTTTGGTTAAAAGAGAAAAATGGGAAAATGGTTATTTAATTTCTCCCTCGCCAGGACTCGAAGCCGGGATCGCTTGAAGACCCTATTTAAACCCTCTTTTCTCTAAACTCAAGCCCTAGCCTCATTTGGATTTTCTCATTCTCTCTTCTCCCTCCTTTGTGTCAAGAGCTCCATTACAAAACGGAGAGCTTGTCTCCCCTTCACCAGATTGCAGCCAGACGTCGCCACCCAAACTCCAGTCGAGAAAACCCATCTCTAAATCACCATCCTTGCACCATCGCGAGCCTTAGCCGTACAGCTCTTATCGCCGATCCCTCTTCTCCATCGCTGCTCTCTCCTACTGAGAACATCTCCTCGAGCAGTCAGCATCATCGATCGTATGCCCACGATCATTCCACAACCTTTCGCTCGCTCGACCCCCGAACGCGTCAGGAACATTTCCCCCAAACCCTTCTCGTTCTCCATTGGCTTTCCGTGGCCTGATGTCAAGATCTATCGACCGTTATTCTTTTTGCTGCCAAGATCGTGAACTCACAATGTCGAGACATCACCGTCTGCATGTCCAAAGCCGATCTGCTGTGCTGCGTTCACTTTTGGATTTCGCTTTAGGGAGCCCTTCCCCTCAGCGAGATGTTCGCCTTTCGCGTCTGCCCGTAGCCTCGTCCTTCGCCGAGCTTCGCACCAGCTGTGCCTCATTCGCCGTACGCAAGACTTTATTGAAGCCTGCAGTCAAGCCTGTCTTCTCAGTTTAGGGGTATTATTTCCCAAGCCTTGTGTGTGTTGGTAATTTACTACAAGATGTTTAGAGTTTAATTATTGTTGTTATTAATATTTGCTAGGTTTGTGTTGATTCTGCAGCTCAATGAGCACTATTAACTGTTTGTGATCTTCTGCTTGTTTTCCAGGTAAGGATTTCTTACCGGAGTTATGTGGGCCCTAAAAAATATTCATTGATTGTATTCTTGTTGCATGTTTACTGTTTACGAGCATGTTTAGTGGATAGGATTATATGTTGTTCTGATCTGCTATCATGATTGTTCCTGTTTCCATATGTTAGTGCCATGCTAAGTTTTGTTCTTCCAGCATACTTTGATTCCTGTTTTAAGCTCGTAGTACCATGCTAGGGTTTATATGTTGTTGAGCACGTTTCATTGGGAATAGGGTCGAGTATTCTTAGATAGAACTTGTTAGGTTGTCATCATCCAAAGGCTGACAGCAGACATAACGTACTTTATCCCCACAGGTCGGGACCAATAAGGACAAGATCCCGCCCCCAGCAGCCAGGTGTGGTCTAGCTCACCACATCGGTATAAGCCTAGTCTGTAGCCTGCTAAAATTTAGTGAAAAGGCCTCGCACTACTATAGATCAGTGACACCACTTCTGAGTCTTTAGGCATGCGTACCTTGACCGGTGTAGTTTGTCCTTAGGCCCCCACATTTATGCGGTTTGCAGCAGCATGCGGTGTGGGCGCACACGCGTTAGGCGCTGGGAGGAGAGCTCCCTCGGGCTAATGTTCGTGAGTACACCATTTCCTTTCCGAGTTTAAAGCTAGACACTGGATACTTTCCCGGATGTCCCAGGACAGGTATGTACCTTGCGGTGAGTTCGGAAGAAGGAACCGCATGTTGATCTAGTATGCTACGTTAGGTTGTATGGAAGTCTTTTCATCGTTTAAAGTGTTAGGAATAAACTTACTAACTGCTTGCGTCACCCTATTATTAGTATGGAGTTCGCAGAGAAAGCTGGCTCTGCCATAAATCATTAAGTGTGGAAGTATTTATTTGTTAAGGAAGCAAGAATCTCTTTGACTAGTCCGCGCGCGTAGTATCTTCTAAGACTATTAGTTATCACTACTTGTTGCATCATATTTATTTTAGTCTTAGCATCATATTCATTTCCACATTCATTTTCAAAACAAATCACAACAACTGATCCAAATCATGCTTTACTTTTCTGCATTACTCTTATCCTAATAATTTTAGCTCTAGACATCAATCTTTGTGGGATCGATAAAATTTATATACATATTACTTGCTGCAATATCCGACCGCGTATACTTGTACATAAGTGATTTTGAGTTACACTTTGTATAAGTTGACTTTGAATTAATTAATAGACATTATATTAGGACCGAAATCGCATTGGTCAAGTTTTTGGCGTCGTTGTCGGGGATTAGTTATTTAGAGTTAACATCATTAGGAGGAGAGTACTTTTTTTTTTTTTGTTTAAAAGGTTGCATTCTTGAATTTCAGGAAAATTGAGATTCAGGTTGATACAACCAATAGGGAAAAAAGTCCCACAGCAATAGATTACCACAAGCACGAGCATAAAAAATGGCATTCAATCATTTTACGAATCAACAATGGAAGCATAATAGCATTCCACAGAAGACATACAAATTTCAACAACAAGGCTATGCGGAGGAGATCAACACAACACAATTCTGTTCAATGAAGTCTAACTGGGATTATTAGTCACAGTTTGGGGGAGATCGTAGCAGCATCTATCAGCATCATTTCAATCTGCAAGGAGATTGCAGCAGCATGGGACATGCATGGGACACTAGGAGTCATGAACCTAAGAGTCTAATGTATTCTCATGGTCAGTCTCTTAAGGACACAACTACAGAAGAAGAAGAGTAGCTAAGACGAAGACGATGGATGAGGGACAATGGTATTATATCAGAACCTCAACAGCCTAACAACGAGCATCAACAATCTCTAACAAAACTAACAGCAGAATGCGCAACATGTAGTATAAGGGCAGAAGAGACATATTTAAAGGCCGACGTACTTAATGTGGCAGCAGCGATGGATCTTTTTAGCGAGAGGGAACTTTCATGGGAAGATTTTTGGCTGGCCACAATCACAAGAGCAAGAGAATCCAAGGAATTACAGCTTGCAGCAGAAAAAGACAAAGAACAAATGAGACGTTTTCAGCAGCAGGAGGAAGCATAGGCGAAGTTTGCCACCCCTGCCAATCCTGAGGCTGACAAAATAGAATGTGTTGTCATAGAAAACGAAAGAAGTTCTGATGTTGAAACCAAGAAAAACTCAAGTGATGAAAACAAAAACGAAGATGAAAATCTTCAATAATGGAGCATGGAAGGTAATGAACTTGATGAGGTAATGAAAATCTCCAACTGATGAGGTTCTACATCAAGCCAAATGGGGAGATGCAGAATCAATTATTCAGCAGGAAGATAGTTATAGCACCGAAGATCACAGCCCACCAGCAATGGTACTTGAGATTTTCTCGTTATCAGAAGCAAATGTATTGCAAGAATTGATTAGTCGAGAAAGCGACACTTGGGCAATTCAAATGAGCTTCAACTAAGAATTTTACACCCTATCAATGCTTGGATTGGTAGGAAGTCTACGCATCAAGGCGCATGGCGAAGGAAGGCAAGAAAAGGCGATCAAAGATGGCTTTACACCAAAAGTTTTTAAATGGCTTAAGTACGGATGAAGTATGCCAGATGGAATTAGCGCAAAGGTTTTGCCCAGATCTACTCAGCAGCAATTCCTGGAATGCGAAAATCTAGTATCTCTGACTTTGTGCAATTTAATTATGGAATTTTATTAGAATAGGAAGTTTTCTATATTTTCAATTTTCCTTTTTCATTTTTTTTATTGCATTTTGAATTTTAGTAGTTTAAAAAGGAATTGGTTCGAATATTGAAATTAAGTGTAGAATTCTAGTTTTCCTTTTGTGATTATTTCTTTCCTTGCACAAGGATTTTTGAAAATCTTTACAAATTCTATAAAAACCACGTGTGAGGAAGAGTCGATCACTACATTCTTGCTTCGACCTTAAGGAAATCAAAAGATGTGTGTTGTTATCCTTGTCTGAATCATGACTTCACATCGTAAGGTGTGTGGAAAGGCTATCAGGGGGATAAAGGTTAATGAGCGTCAAAAGTTCCAAAGTTCGACACCTCCAGAGTGTGGAACCTGGAAGTTATCAGCTGCTGAGCAAGGACCAGGAATCGGAGAAAGTTCGCGTCAACGACAGACCAGAAGTGGGAAGTTCTTTGGAAGAACAAAGGAAAGGAGGAAAATTTTTACGTCTTATATTATGCTGAATAGTGATGAAGCACTCCCAAAGTCATAGAACGATTGGAATTGACGGACAAGGTTGAAGAGAGCCACCCTCAGCATGGAAAAGGACAAGGAGAAGAGGAAGGTGCAAATATGGAGCCTGAGGAGGACAAAAATGAATCTATAGAAGAGGATCCAGAAGAAGTTGAACCATGCGAGGACGAAGAGAATAACTCCCCTAACGAAGCTGAAGTATTTAATGATAAGGAGCAGCAGCACCCGAGGTTTAGCAGCATTTGAATTCATTCTATGAGGACAAGGTGTTACCAGCAATTTAGCAATTGCAGCCGAGCATGGAGATTAAAGTCAGAAGGTGCAACCTTTGTATCTGTTAATGCTGAGTAGGGGTGAAAAAAAAACCAATAACCGACTAAACCGAACCGATCCAGTGGTTCAATTCGATATTTTAGGAATACATTGGATTAATTGGTTATCAATGACAGAAAACCAAATTTTTTTGGTTCTGTTCAGTTTTATATGGAAAAACCAATAAAAAACTGAACCGAACCGACATTAAAAATAACAAGTAAAAACCCTAAATTTAGCGCTTCTTTATAGCCTCTTTTCTATCCCTCTTCACTGCCCAGCAACGATTACTTCTCTACGGAACGATTTCTTCTCTACTTTGCCTCTTCTCTCCGTCTCTTCAGCCGTCCATTATCTACGCGTTGATACGACTCTTTTCTCATCTATTTCCTCTCTCTCTTCTTGGTACGTCGATTTGCCTCTTCAATTCATGGCAAGATATTGATTGTTTATTGTGCTCACAACAATTTCTTGCTTGATAAGTTATAAATTTATAGTGTTTTATTTTTGTTTAGATTTAAACTCCTTTCCTTGTTTGAAGTTTTGCTGGAAATTGTCGGTTGATTTTGACCTAACATTGTTGCTTGTTTGATTATACTTTATTTAATTTCTAATGTTTTTCAAAAGATGCATTAGAAAAAAATGTAATTACAGTATGCCAAAAGGTTGGTAATCGACACAATCTGCTTTCTGTACCTTGAATTTCTTATATGTTTCTTTAATTTGGGGAATGTGGATGGAATTTGGAATATCTCTTGCTTATTCTGGGTATTGTTCTTGAAATTCATAACTGAATAAAATATTCTCATGATTGTTAATTATGTAATGTGCTGCTGATCGGAATGATATTGCTCTTTTAGATTCATCCTTGTGTATGGGTATTTTTTATTGTTACTTTCATAAACCTATTGGTTTAGGTTCTTTAGGTTCAACATTGAGTTATTCTTGTGTTTTGAAAAAAAAAATACAGTGACCTATCTGCGTGTTTTTAGTGTCTACTTCTTTCTTTGGGTCCTTCCTATTTTTTATTTTTTATTTTGGACGTAGAGTCCGACCCTACGACATTGAAGTCCTCATGGTTGAGTCATTTCTATTAGACAATATGATAGTTTCATATAAAAATTAATTGATGTATGCTACTTCTTTGGCAAAACAAATCGACAGTGAGATTTTGAAAAGAACCTTAAAATAAGGAAAATTAGTTTTAATTTTGAAATAGAAAATTGGACATTGGATCGGATCAAAATCGAACTGAACCAATTAAAAACCGATCTAATGGTTTAATAGTTTATTGGACATTGGATCGGATCTATAATTTGAAAAACTGAAGATATTGGTTCGGTTGTCGGTTTGATACAAAACCGACAAAAACCGAACCGAAATCACCCCTAATGCTGAAGATAAGTTTATCGCATTGAAAAATAAGGGATTTAAACGTGAAATTGGAGTAAAGATATTTGATGATATTAAAGCCATGATTGATCATTTGGGATGGATGAAGTACTTTCACCCAGTAATGAATGCAAGAACATAGTGGGTGCGCCAATTCTATGAAAACTTAAACGAAGAAATACCATTATTCTCAAAAGTATATGGTCAACTCATTGATTGCTGAGAAACTGCATGGAATAAAGCTTTGGCAGCACCTAATGTTCCTACAACATTCTGCCAACAGTTGATGAACTCTCCAACCGCAAAACAAATGCAAGAAAGCCTATAAGTAATTGGAATAGTGGGAGCAGAATTGAATGATCCAACATGTAAGAACCCGACTGAAAAAAGTCCTAAACATGGTTCTTACTCAGCATGCATGCAGTTAAAGATAAACAAGTCCGTGAAAACGATTCAAAATACATTAAGATCCGAGATAAAAGGCGTTCAATTCAGAATTTCTATTTAAAACTTTAAAACAAGCCCTGGTCAGAGTATTATTAAAACATCCACAAAGCAACATAATTAACACTATGTAAAATCCCTACGGACTCTATGTCCATCTACATGTTGAAATAATTAAAGACATAAAACACAGAGTGACGCCGATAGCTCTCATGATCATTCAGCTCCTCCGCTAACCGTCCCGGTATTGTCCCAAGTTAAGGGTGAGTACCAAGACAATCAGTAAGAATCCCTAACCGGGGTACAGTACGAAACATCAAATCATCTATCACCCTAGTATACATGCAAACAGTTACCAACACAGAAACTTTGCCTTGTGACCTCAACATAACTCCTGAGTCCTCAAGAGTCTCCTGCTGCCGGCCTAATGATCAGCTCTCTAAACTGATCCCGATCTATTATTCTTGAAGGTCTCTTACCCTCAACCAAATGACCAGCTCTCAAAACTGATCCCAAAAAGATAATCCTCGAGAGTCTCATACCCTTGACCAAGTGACCAGCTCTCAAAATTGATCCTGATCAGCCCTCTTAACTGATCTTGGGACATCCGGGAGAGTACTCAGTGTCTAGCACTAAACTGGAACGGAAGTGGTGTCCTAACGACATTATCCCGAGGGAGCTCTCCTCCCGTTACCTAATGCGCGTGCGCGCACACCACATGCTACTACAAACTACTTAAATGTGGGGTCTAAACAAACTACGCCGGTCCAGGTACGCATGCCTGACTCAGAACCGGTGTCACTGATTTATAGTAGTACGAGACCCGCGACACTCAGCTATAGTAGCCTGAACCACCTAAGGCAGGCTTGCTCCATTGGAGGGGTTCCGTTTTAGCAAGCTACAGACTAGGCTTATGTCTTTGTGGTGAGCCAGACCACACTCGGCTGTCGGGGGCAGGAACCTATCCTCGCTAGTCCTGACTTGTGGGGACAAAGTACGTTATGTCTGCTCTTAGCCTTTGGATGAAGACAACCTAATCGAAGCTAGCTAAGAATACACAAACTCGTTTCCTGACAGACCAATACATGCTCAACAACAGATACAGCCTAGCATGGCACTACAAGCTTATCAACCAAAATCACAATGCATGCCGGAAAGAACAAACCTAGCATGGTACTAACATGTAGAAACAGGAAACAATACATGCTGGCAGGAAACAGAACAGCATACAATCCTATCCACTAACATGCTCGTAAACAGTAAACAGGTAACGAGAATGCAATCAATGTATGAATCGCAGGGTCCACACAACCCCAGTAAGAAATCCTTACCTGGAAACAAGTAGAACAAATACAGGAAATGGTGCTCCTAGAGCTGCAGAATACCAACACCGGAAACAACCTAGGCAAAGCAATTAGCAAGCACACAATTAATTAAACTCTAAACACATAGCAACAAACGACTAACACACAAGAATCGGGAAATAGTTACCCTAAACCAAGAAGGATAGGTCTCGGTAGCCAAGGGGTCTCGGTAAGGCAGCACGGGCGAGGGGCTGCGGGTGTGCGACGATGGTGCTCTGTTGCGGGTGTGGGGCACGGCATGAGTGGCTGCGATTCGGAGCGGGGGATAGCATGCGATTGGAGGCAGACGTGAGGCAATGAGGCTAGGCGATCGCGGGTCTGAGCGACCGTGCGTGCAGCTAAGAGGGCTAGCTCGGCGTGAGGCATGCGCCCGTACATGTGCGCTCGGTGTTGCGGCAAGGAAGGGATCACCTAGGGCTTGCGATCGGCTAGGGTTGTAAATGGGTGATTGCGATGGAACGGTGTGCAGCTCAGGGTGAGGAGATCGGTGAAGAAATGGGGTGATCTCGATGAGGCTAGGGCTCGGCAAGGAGAAGAGGGAGAAGGAGCAGGGAGGCTTTTTTCTCTGGAACTTTGATCGATGCAGGAAAAACACGTAAAACTAAAATCCCTAAATCCCTTTTCTTTTCATTTAATTAAGTCAAAACAAACTCCCTTGCTCTCTTTTCAAAACTAACCCTTAAAACCCTTTAACCTGCAAAACCAACCCTGTAAGCTTGAAATCACAAAACAGCCCTGTTTCAGTTAAATACAAGAATAACCCTGAAGACCCTCAAATTACCAAACCAGCCCTAGGGGTCAAATGACCAAAAATACCCCTGTAGGCTATAACTGCCCTAACAGCCCAACCAAACAATCGAATAAACAACCGAACATACCTGGAGAACCATAATGGAAAACTGGGCCATTACACAACATCAGTGCAAGCATACATGATTTTAGAGAATTTATAGGATTGTCTGCGAATTATTAAGAGAGTGTTCATACCTTCAACCAATAGAGCACTAATCAGAAGGGATCAAGCAATGTTGCTTTCTTCAATAAAGCTCGGAATACATATCAACCTGGGAAAGATTCTAGAGATGCAAGTATAGAAATGCGCTATTGGAGTGTAAGAATATATTATCCCTTTACAATTACACAGTTATGTGCCGATCAGGGCATCAGGCTTCATCGTTGTGACAAGATTATGAGAATATTCCCATCAAAGGAAGATGAAGCAGCGGAAAGTAAGGGCAGTGGAGACACAGCGACTGTTTTTAGATTAGCTGGAAAGATAAACAAGCTCTATGAAATTACACAGAGATATCTGACTTATGCAAGGGAGCGAGATGAGCTATTGATGTTTAACATGATAGAAATGGGAGATTGCTTCGAATGGCCTAAATTTCCAAAACAAATATTGAATTCGGAGAAAGACAAAGGCAAGCTAGGTGGCGACGATGCGACAACTTAGATGGAAGTCCCGCTCTTTTCAATATTTTAAAGATTTTATTTCCCTTGCTCATCCATTTTATGAGTAGTCGCAGCTTTACTTTGATAGGAACATGCATTTCATTCTAGGATGCAATTTGTTTTATTTTCCTTTTGAATTGTTATAAAAAATTCAACAGTTTCCCTATGAAAGTTTAACTAAGTATGATTATCGCAAAACTGAATTTAGCGAAAAACGTAATTTCAATTAGAAGAATTCTTAAGTTCCCTTAGATTCAAAACTAGCAGTAGAATAGTTCTTATCATGAACGACAGAAAGAACCAAAAATTCATAAGGAAGCCTTAGAGCCTGAGATAGAGTAGAGCAATCACAATAATAACTAAGTTTGGGGAAACTAAAGCCTCACCTTCATTTAGGGCAATGAAGATTTTAAGTTTGGGGGTGAGGGATGACCGGATTCAACCTCTAAAAAAAAGGAGAGATCAGCATATTCGGGGTAAAATAAAAGACAAAAAAGTACGAATAAGCCTTAGGATCCTTAAGTATTCCGCTGTCTATGGAAAAGCACAAGCTTGAAATTCTTTTGCTTAGATGAATTGTTTGATGCTCAAACAGGTCATTCTAAGAACTATAGAATTATAGATACAAGTGCAACCTAAGAGGAATGCGAATAGCATAGCAAAAATCCTCGAGGGATATAAGAGCCTAAATAAAAGTCTTAACGGAATATGTTGGGCAAATTTAGACTAGAAGTGATCGCGATACAATAGATTAAGTAATGAGAAATACTTACGATGAGGAACAATCTATCAGTCATGGTAAGAAGAATTAAGGCTAAACCTGAATCTTTAGAAAAGTTTGAAAACTGAAAAGAGAAAGAAGTTTTTCGCTAAGAATATGAGATGTGGTAAGAATTGTGGATTTAAGCTTAAAGAGAAGAAAATGTTGAAGTAATTAAAAGAGTAGTTAACGGAAAAGACGAGCATTACTTGAGGACAAGTAATGATTTAAGTTTGGGGGTTTGATAGCTCTCAAATAGAGCATATTTTGGGCTATTTTAGTTTGCATTATTCTAGAAATAAAGGGGGAAAACGAGCGCTAACAGAAGAAATGCGATGAAAGAACGTAAAAATTAGCATGCATTCATAATTAAGCATCGAAAACATAGTATTGAAAAAAAAAACATTAATATTGAATACTATGCACTGAAAGTTTGTATAATGTAGGAATATAGTAAAAGGTACGTTGGAGGGGTTAAGAAATGCAAATGGAAACACTCACTGAGGATTCACATGCTGACATGGCATTTGCATTCGGTAAATTACGTCAACAAGGAAACAAAGTAGAAATTCAAGGTGGTAATAAAAGACTATGTAAATCAAGAAATTCTAGCAGAAATAAAGAGATCTGCATTAATGATGATTTCCCACTCATTCGGACTTGCTGACCAAGTAATTCAACATTATAAATATCTGTAGGAAGGCTTAAGTCGAGAGAGCTAGTCGGATGGTCAAATCTGATTTAAGGATCAGAGCCAATTCTCAAGAAGAAGCGCTGTGGTGTTCGTGGAAACTGATGACAATGGGACTACACGCTTCACATCTGCATCAATTCCATTTACTGTTTTATTAGGAGTAGCTTATAGTTATAAACATTTTGTAGTTGCAATAAAATCGTTTAATTTAACCTTTATCTTATGTTTATTTCTATGGTTGCGCTGTAGGATTTTTTGTTAACTGTTCATGAATATAAGAATGCTAGGAGCATAGGTCATTGAGTTTTACACTGTTGCATGCTATTTTATATATATATTCTTCGATTAGCTACCCACATATGTAACTTGCGGTGAGTTCAAAAGAAAGAACCGCATGTTAACCCAATATGCTACGTTAGGTTATGTGGAAGTCTTTTCACTGTTTAAAGTGTTAGAAATAACCTTACTAACTGCTTGCGTCGTCCTGTTATTAGTATGGAGTTTACAGCGGAAGCTGGCTCTGCCATAAATCATTAAGTACGAAAGTACTTATTTGTTAGGGAAGCAAGAATCTCTTAGACTAGTCCGCGCACGTAGTATCTTTTAGGACTGTTAGTAATCAATACTCGTTGCATCATATTTATTTTAGTCTTAGCATCATATTTATTTTCACATTCATTTTCAAAACAAATCACAACAACTTATCCAAATCATGCTTTACTTTTCTGCATAACTTTTATCCTAATAATTTTAGCTCTAGACATCAATCTCTGTGGGATCGATAAAATTTATATACTTATTACTTGCTGCAATATCCGACCGCGTATACTTGCGCGTAAGTGATTCTGAGTTACACTTAGCATAAGTTGACTTTGAATTAGTTACTAGACATTATATTAGCATCGGAACTGCATGGTCAGTTAATTAGGAGCAAATATCAACAGTAAGTGTTAAGTGGCCATCCACAGGCACTAATAGGTTGTAAATCGGAAGAGGAAATCCCTAAGTCTAGTTTTCATGTTCAGTAGGTTAGTATTAAGTCATTAATACTTTAAATCGGAGCTTAGGAATAAACGTGTAACTACTGCATACGTAGCGCCGACTGGTCATTACATCAAGTTGTAGTGGAAGTCAGGCTTGATGCGAATGCAAGCGAAAGTGGAAGTTTGAGTGGCGTAGTATGATAGTTACCACTTACAAAATGATTCTTTACAACACAATGCTAATTCTTTCCTTGAGTACCCTTGTTTAGCCTTATTCTCTCATAATCTGTTTTACAACTATTTTTATTTCATTTATGCTATTCAACCCAATCAATCACAACAACCATTTGTTTATTTTTGTTTAATTCTAAATATCACCTTAGATAAATCACAGTCCCTCTGGAGATTGATAATTGACTTATTACTTACTGTAGACTGCGTATACTTGCACGAGTGCGACCATTGGGTTTCCAAAAAGAAAACTAGTAAGGATTTACAGTCCTTTAGAACATTTGGGTTATTGCACACGAGGCAACTAGGTTTTCTACAGTCAGGTTCAAGGGAAATAATTACGCTATAAAAGACTCAATGCAAATAAAACTATAAGAAATCATATGCATTCATCATTGAGCATACTAGAGGCTCAACATTGCATTTTAGAGTGAAATGAATAAATAAACTGTGTTTAATGTGATACAATACAAGCAATGTAGAACTTAGACACTGAAGAACGAATCAATGCAAATACAACGCATCACGATGCACTCACAAGGCAGTCACATTTGAGAAACTACGCCAATAAGGAGTGAACAGAAAATCAATCAAGCAATCAATTTGGTGACAATCAAGAATTCTCAGCAGAAATTAAGGAATCCTATATTGATGAAGATCTTCCATGTCACCCAAAATTCTTAGCTAATAGCTCTAAATGTTAGCGCTATTTAAGTTTCCAAACCGCAGCATTTCACTCAAATTTCGTAGACCGACAGTTGGCACAAAATTATAGAGGAAGCTGAGAATGAAAGTTTGATCGTTATTTATGGGACAAGGATAGAATTTCCAACAAATCTGCAAGATTGTACGTGTTCACCAAGGAACTTAGTGCTTATAAATTTGTGAAAGTCGAAGGAGAAAAGTGTACTGTTCGAACAGGGAGCTACCTTAGATGAGTTATAAGGAGTCGGAGTCTCTATGAAGATTCTGGCTACACTCATCTGTAACCCTAGAAGAGCTAGTACCGTAGCACTTGTTGCTAAAAGAACTTGCTAGAAATAGCAATGACGATTCCAACAATCCTTTGGTAATTAGCATGTAGTTTACTGCATTTCTTAGTTAGATTTCATTGCATTATCATGTAGCCATAGAAGTAGTTTGTAATGCTTCTTAAATTGTATTATGCAATAAATTGTTCAGACTTGATCTCCTATTACATTTTAATGATTGATATTGATTTGAAGAAGTAGATAAGGGAATGTGTATCACGTTTAACTAACTAAGAAGACATTAAGATTATTTATAAGAACAGCGGTTGTTTAAATTAGCATGGGTCGATGACAGTCCACCTGTTACTTGCTTGCCATCAACCTTGTAAAAGGGGATGGCAAGAGGTTTGCTTAGTTGTTCTCACTAAGCGCTACCTTGTCTAAGGTATTTCAGAGAAGAGTTAGGAATAACCTTCTCACTAGTTGTTACGCATTGTTTTGTTATTTTGCAAACCCACGGAAAATGTACCAGTGGGTTGCTGTTAAATCCTCCGGAAAGGGAGCTTAACGTACAACATAGTAAAGATTAGTAATCTTATGCCAACTTGTCTTACGAAGTTTGTTACGTTCTGCATTAACCTTGTCATCTATCATAGTTCATTAGTTCATCAAACTTTTAAGTGCAGTTTGGTTGTCTAATATATGTTATGAGTGTGGGTAATTTTACTTTGTAATGCTGAAATTATGAGAACCCGACTCTAAAATAGTTTTAAATTCGGTTCTTACTCAGCATGCATGAATTTAAATACGGTTATAAATAGGAAACAACTGATAAACTAAAAAATTCATTCATTTAAACGGAAACAGAAACAATTGGCCAAAGTTTATTAAAACAGATCTAAAACAAACCCAAAAACTAACTGACATACTGAATCAATAAATAAATGAAGAAGGACAATGCAACAGACTCCCATGATCCATCAGCTCCTCCTCTAGCCGTCCCGACGCTGTCCCAAGTTACCTAGTAGAAAACTACAGAAATAAGGGTGAGTACAAAGGCACTCAGTAAGAATCGCCAGCCGGGGTACAGTACGCAAGTCACATCATCTAGCATCCTAGCATACAAGCAAGTCAAACAACCAAGCAAGCAAGCTCACAACAAGTCCAATCAAATTATTCTTAAACCTCGTGAGTCTCTAACTCTCAGCTAAGGGATCCAGCTAGGATCTCAGAATGAGTTATGAACATAACTCCAGAACCTCGAAAGTCTCTAACCCTCGGCTAAAATGATCAGCTTACTACACTGATCCCGGACACTTTGGAGAGTACCTAAGTGTCTGGCTCTAAACTGAATGGAAGGGTGTACTGACACACTAGCTCGAGGGAGCTCTTCTCCCGGCATCTAATGCAGATACGAGCACATCACATGCTACTACAAATAAGATAAATGTAGGCCTACACAAACTATGCCGATCCAGATACGCATGCCTAAGACTCGGAAGGGTATCCACTGAACCACAGCAGGTGGGAGGCCCTCGGCATCCTACAGTGGTAGCTTGTTCACACCAAGGCCTGAAGCTAAGGTCGTCCTAAGGTAGGCTTTCACCAAGGAAATGACCCCGTTCTAGCAGGCCACAGACTAGGCTTCTACTGGGGTGGTAGCTACTCTACGCCCAGCTGCCAGAGGTGAAGAATCTATCGTCACAAACCCGACCGGTGGGAACACGTACGTTGGTCCACTCTTATCCTATGGATGATGACAACCTAACATGAGCTAGCTAAGAAGGTTGCACCCTAGAGCTAACAGAGTTCTAACAACAGCATTGCACAATAAGTAAATTAGAATACCAACAGTCACATAAATCATAACAATCGCTGTAAATAGAAATAGTGCAATATAGAGTACAACGATCTACATGCCAAGTCCTATCAGATAAGTCACAGCAGTCCTATCCACTAGCACATGTTCATACAGCAGGAACCAATAAGCAAGAACCTATCCTCTAACAGCAGTTCATAAACAGTAACGAGCAACAAGGAACTATCCACTATCATGTTCAATAAGCAGTAACAAACAACCAGAATACAATCAATGGCAAGCGTAGGTCCACACAACCCCGGCAAGAAATCCTTACCTAAAAATAAAAAAAAAACAACCGATATATGCTCCTTGAGCTGTAGAGTACCAACATCAACAGGACATAACCTAACAGTAATAATAATCAAGTAATTAACAACTGGACAGCTACTAATTAACTAGACATCCAAAAGTAACAAGGCTCAAGAAATAGGGATTACTCAACTGAACGGTGGCTCGAGCAGCACAAAACCTCAATTGTGGCAAAGACACGGGCATACATGCGGAGCTGTACGGCACAGAGCAGCTAGGCACGGGCGTTTGCGCAAGGGCTCGGTGACACGGGGCTACGGCATGGCACGGTGCTTACCGGCTGGCAAGGCTGCGCGGCTGGCAGCCTGTGTGTGTAGGAGCAACTGGCAAGGCTGGGTGAGGGCTTAACTACTCGAGGATGGGCTGGGCTGCGATGCGGGGCTGTGGGCGAGCAGCAATCGGCGAGGGCGTGAGCGTGGGGTTGGCAATGCGTGCGTACGGCTAGAGCTCGGTGAAGGTGCTCTCAACGATGGGGAAGGAGGAATAGAGAAGAAGAATGATGGAGAGGATGAAGGTATTGCTCTGATTCTCTTTTGATTGATGAAACTCAAACCTCTTCCCTTTCTCTTAATTTCCTTTTAATTAGCCAAAATGCCTTTCCTCCCAAACCTCAACAATAGCCCTGAAAGCCTGAAATCATAAAAACAGCCCGACTAAGTAAACTGCATAAACGACTCTGGAACTCGGTAAACTACCAACCTGACCCTAGGGGTTAAAATGACCAAAATGCCCCTAAAGGCTAAAACTGTTCTAACAGCCCAACGAAGCAACTGAATTAACTAAGAATCATACCTGGAGAATCGAGATGAAAACCTGGGCCATTACAATACTCCCTCCTTTTATGACTTTCGTCCTTGAAAGTCCGTAAGACTGAAACAACTCTGTGTAGTGAGTCCTCATCTGGTCTTCTAACTCCCAAGTTGCTTCCTCCGCTTTCTGACATCTCTACTGTACCTTATCTAAGCTGATCTCGTGGTTACACAAAGTCTTGCACTCTCGGGCTAGAATTCGCACAGGCTTCTCTTCTAAGCTCAAGTCTTTATTCATCTTTAAAGCCTCAAAATCAACGATGTGAGACGGGTCTGCCACATACTGACGTAACATCGAAACGTGGAAAACATTGTGCACTGCTGCTAAGGACGGAGGCAAAGCCAGACGGTAAGCAACTGGACTGATAACTCTCAAGTAGTGAGAGTTAAAATAGCTTAAATTAAGAGACTTTATGAAGAAAATGATAAGTTGATATT
>JBBMKA010048665.1:0-19874 GCA_037833695.1 Sechiopsis laciniata
AATCGATATTTTTCATTTTACTCCCCCAATGCGTAAGCATTAGCGAATTACACCTTTTTATTCCTAATTTCGCCTTATTCGCAATAAATTTTAATTAATAACCGTGAACAATGATCCAAAGTCAGGCTTAAATCTGACTCTATTTTAGAGTCTCAGGATAGGAGTATGGTCATCGAGTATGGGGTTGTCATGGCTATGATCTAGATTGACTTGTGTTGGAACAGAAGTAAGGGTAATGTAGGAAGTTTCATTTGGTCCATTGGTGAAAGGGATAGTTTTTTGTGCTGGTATAGTTGAGGAAGGTATGTCATAAGGGCAAGGTAGAGGGAGAATTACGGGAGTTAAAAAGGGAGCTATGGAGATCTCTGTTGGTGTGGTAACTTTATGAAATAGGAATATCTGTTCATGAAAAATGACAACTCGAGAAACAAAAAGTTGATTTGTTTCAACATTGAGTAATTTGTAGCCTTTTGTTCAGAGAGGATATCCAAGGAATACTGAGGGTGTAGCACGAGGACTGAACTTGTGACAGTTAGTGAGCAAGGTGGAAGCAAAACATAGACAGCCAAAAACTCGCAAGACTGCATAATTGTTGTCTTTGTTGCAGAGTTGTGTAAAATGGGCTTTCCATTTGAGAATGGGGGAAGGTGTTTTATTGATCAAATGAACTGCAGTTAGTACACCTTCACTCCATAAATTTAGTGGGACCCTAGACTGAAAAAATAAGGCATAAGCCACGTTTAAAATATGTTAATGCTTGCGTTCAACAACGAAGTTTTGCTTAGGACGATGCAGAATGATGCAGAATGCCTTTTTCTTTAAAAAAGGAATCAAAAGAAAGTTCTTTGACATTGTCTGATCTAAAGCATTTTACCATAACTCCAAATTGTGTTTCAACCAACTTGACAAATTGAGGAATGATCGAAAACCCAAGTATACCGGCTAAAATCCTCAACAACAGTGAGAAAGAATTTATGTCCACTATGTGATATAGTACGAAAAAGACCCCATATGTCAATATGAACAAGCTCAAAAGGATGCAAAGTACGATTATTATTAGAATGACAAACCAATCGTTTTTGTTTTGTCAAAGGGCATACATCACAGAAAGAATGTTGAATGCAATGTGATTCTAAAAAAAGAACATCCTTTAAAGCTAATAGCGTAGAACTAGATGGGTGCCCAAGTCTAGAATGCCAAACAGATACACCATCATCCTCATTAGTACTTAAAATTGGATAGAGAGATTTTTACATGGTCTCCTTGAAAATGTATAGTCCATTCAACAGATCACCTTTCCCAATCATCTTCAAAGTGGATTTTTCCTGAAGGACACACAAATTAGCTG
This sequence comes from Sechiopsis laciniata, assembly GCA_037833695.1. Taxonomy (NCBI): domain Eukaryota; kingdom Viridiplantae; phylum Streptophyta; class Magnoliopsida; order Cucurbitales; family Cucurbitaceae; genus Sechiopsis; species Sechiopsis laciniata. The sequence goes on from JBBMKA010048665.1 coordinate 1,349, forward strand.
AGAAATGGACATCTATATCATCATATGTAGTCAATGAGCTAACAGATAATAGATTGTATTTGAATGCAGGAACAAATAAGACTTTTCGCAGGAATAGACAGCCATTAAGTCTAACAGTACCAGCAAAATCAACTGGTAACTTCTACTTATCAGGTAAAATAACAGATGTAGACACAACTTCTAAACTATCAAACATATCAGGACAGTAGCATATGTGTGTTGCAGGACTTGAATCGATCATCCATTGATTAGAATTATAAGACAAATGTTAACTGCAAGGTGTGAGCCCAATGTGGACGAATCCGAGCTATTCTTGGCCAAAGATAACTTTGAGTGTAGCATATTCAGGATGTTTTGGCACTGCAGAAATGAGTGTTCCATCAAAAGTCCTTCAGCCATACTGTGATTAACAATGGAGGCATAGAAAGCTGCCTGAGCATTTAGAACAGAGTTACACACTGTCCCGTTGTCCAGTTTTGAGATTGCCAGATTTATTGTTATTGCGTTGTCTATATCCAGGCAGATATCCATGGAGACGATAACTGTTTATCTATCGTGTGGCCTTGAATGTTGCAATGTGTGCAGATTAGGCATGGTTTGTTCTTGTTGGCAGCATTTGTAGACTTAGTTGTGACAACCAAAGTGATCGAAGATTCAACCCCAACTTCATCAAACCTATGATCCTCTTCTTGAACGATCAATGAGAATGCCTTAGTAATCTCAAGTATCGGATTCATGGATAGAAGTTGGGATCGAGCGTGACCAAATCAATCATTCAATCCCATCAAGAATGTGATCAAATACTCAAATTGTACGAATTTCTCAATAGATTTCATACCTCCACAAGAACACAAGCCACGGGTGCATATTGGTCGATTAGACGCGTATTCATCATAGAGAGTTTTAACTTTCAAAAAATTATCGAATCTTGATCTTGCGCGATGTTGGTCATCTTTTTCTTCAGATGAAAGAGGCGTGGTCCATTTCACTTTTGAAAGCATTCTTCAAGATCTAACCAAATGCTTCGGGCAGATTCAGAGAAAATTATGCTAGAAAAATACTCTTGGATACAAAATTTAAGATCCAAGCTATAACAACATAATTGTTTCGAGTCCATAGCGGAAGCAGGGCTGTAGATTCTGGCTTCTTGATAGTTCCATTGACGAACCCTAATTTATTGTGAATAGTAAGTCCAATCTTCATTGAAAGACTCCAGGTGATGTAATTGTCTTCATGAAGTTACTCAAAAATGAGAATTAGATAAGACGTATCACTGTGATGCAAGAAATAGGGACTCTACGTGTTCTCGCTCATTAGACAATCTTGCTCAATTGGAGCAGAGGAGATTTGACCAGAAGCTTGACCATACTCCATTGATGGCGAAGAAGAAGAGAAGAAATCGCAGGTAGAAAAAGACTTTTGCAATTGAGAGAGTAGCGGAGAGAGGAAGTAAACTCCTGATGCCATATTGGAAGTGTATTGGAGAAGAAATACAAAAAGTATGTTATTCCTCTCTCAAGGAGGAATATACAGAGTCATGTACAGAAGGGGAAATTAGGTTAATGGGTTTTAATAAACTTACAGTTTAATAACAATAAGAACAGAATTAAACCATCTAAAATATCTAATATCTTCACACACACTCCCACTACACTCAGATTAAGGGATTTTTTCATAAATAAATAAATAAATATATATATATATATATATGGGGAAATCTTGCATGCATTTTAGACTCCAGTAGCCGATCGCCATGCTCTTTCCAATATGCTCATCATCCACAATCTGGTCACTTTGCTAGCATCCGATCAAAATCATTCAACACTCTCGGGGGTGGGCTTCTCACGAACTACTATTGTGTAACATAGTTAAATCGCTCTTTTTTCGATTCATGTTTCAGGGGTCGAGGCCAACGATGAAATCCATACCTATTACTATTGCATTCCATGGGAAGGTGATGATAATCATGTCTACTCAAATTACAAGAAAACATGGATTGACATTGTCCAATGATACCATCATAGCCTAGTTTATATCATCAATCGAAACCAAAATTGAGCTAGGCGAGAGCTCTAAAGTTAATAATATATAGCCTTTTACAAAGACAAGTCTGAGAAACAAAACAACATGGCATTAACTGAGGATCGTGATGTACAATGGATGTACAGAGTTTATCAATGGAATGAATCATGACTGTTGTGTCGTGGTAGAGATCGCTTCAACGCGTACAGAGATATACAACACAAATATATTGAGGGGACCAGTCTTGTTGAGGGTAGACATGTTGTTACTAAACAGGGATGAATTGCAAAGAGCTCTATGCAAACTAGCTTTGAGTCGAAGCTTCAAATTCAGGATGCCAATGTCAGATAAAAAATAATGCATATGCCACGACTTCTCGTTGTGGTTAGAAATCAGTATGGAAAGGAATTAAGATTGTGTAAATGTGATTAGAATCTTGAAAACTTGCAAATATAGAAGAGCAGGAGGATTATCTCAAACGAGCCATGCGTTGTGTTGCAATGACGATGAAGTAAAAATGATGTACAGTATATGAAGGCTAACATAGCAAGACTTGTTCTATTATTGTCTAAGAAATCAATACGTAAAGGGAGACGATTCTATAAATGTAGTATGAGATTGGAAACCCTACAAGATGAAAATGGGGTATCTAAAACCAGGGTTGCAATGTGTTGAGAAGGAAGTAAAATGGATGTACAATACTAGAAAACATTTGATCTTGGAGTAACATTTTCCCATTGTTATATTGTAACACATACCATCACACATGGACAACAAAATTGTGAGAGTAAAACTGAACGGGGGTATACATTTTGTATGTTGCACAACTACACCAAGCAAGTATCGAACAAAAACAAACCTGAAAATATATAATAAATATTCACCAAACAGTCAACTGCTAATTGCTGATGCGATATTTTAGTGTGGTATAAATAATATAATGATAAATTTAAGTATAAGACACTAGCGTTAACGTCCTACGCTTTTGAATTGCATTCTACGCAAGTATACATAGTCGAAAGTGCAGCAAGTGATAAATATTTATTTATCGTTCTCCACAGGGATTGATGTATATAATAAGTTTAATTAATCTAAGAGTCATGCAAGAAAAGCAAACAAAATATTGTTTGGGGTTTTTTTTTTTAATTTTATTTCTAAATAAGAAAGTAAACTAAGGCGTTGGTTAAGGTTGTAGGAAGAGTCTAGTAATTCCTAGGGTAACTAGTTGGTGAGTAGTAAATGTCATACTTCACTTAGACTAAACGTTTGCTTCTGCATTCGTTCACATTGACTCCAACTCCCACCACAAGTCAGCGTAGCTTTCTAAATCATGCTTCGCATGCATTAGTGTAATGAATATCTCTAAACTCTTCCTAAATACACAAGAGATCGTATGTTATCCTAATGAATATGAAAATTGATCTGAAGTTGTTCCTTCTCCCAAGGTAAACAACAATAAGCTTATGTGGATGACCTGTCGACACTTGCTATAAATTAGATCCAACATAACACGCATCATTTAACAACCCCTTTGTACCTTAGTACATGCTTCTACAATCTCATCCCTTTAACCTTTGCCTATGTATTAAGCTATATATGCAAGTTACAAAGATAAATAACATGATAAAAGCAAAAGACATAGCAAAAGAATAAAAGAAAAAAATACTAGAATTTATAAAGAATGGTGTTTATAAAAATATGAACTGCAAATAAAGAAGGAAAAACCTAATAACTACTACAAAAATAAATAATGAAAGCTAAAGAAAACTAAGATAGATTGGCGGTGGCTGTGGCTGGCGATTATTCGGTGTGGTATAAATAAACTAATGATAAATTCTAAGTATAAGACTTTATTGCTAAAGCCTCATGCTTTGGAATCGCATTTTACGCAAGTATACGCAGTCGAGTATGCAACAAGTGATAAGTATTTATATTAATCGTTCTCCACAGGGATTGAGGTTAGAACTAATATTTCTATTTTGAGAGTCATGCAAATGAAGTAAAGAATAGATTTGAAGTTAGTTTTGTGGCTGATGCTAATAGTAAGTAAATATGAATGCTGATGCAAACAAGAATTAAACGTGAATGCAATGAGTAGTGTTGAGAAAATAATTACAAAAGATGCTAACAATTCGAAACTAGTTATCAAGCTTCTTACTTCCTTAATCTAAAAAGTAACTTCCACACTTAATGATTTATGGCAGATCCAGCTTTCGCTGCAATCTCCATTAACTTAGGGCGATGCACGCATTAGTAAGGTTATCCCTAACACTTCGAATGGTGAAAAGCCTTTCACTCAATCCTAACGTAGCATACTAGATCATCCTGCAGTTCCTTTTTTTGAACTCACCGCAGGTTACATACGTGGGTAGCTAATCGACGCATGTATATTAATTAAACATGCAGCAGTGTAAAACATGACAACCTACACTCCTAACATGCTTCTACAAATAAATCCTCATTAGCAACTCCTATAACGTAGCATAGCATTAAACATAAGTAGAAAGTTAAAATCAGCTAATTTTATTACTACTACTAAATGTTCACAGTTATAGACTACTTGATGACTCTCAAATAGAGTCAGAATTCAGGATAATTTTGGATCATTGCGTGCGGTTGTTATATAAGATTCAATGCGAACAAGGTAAAAATAAAGAGAAAAAGGTGTAGTTTGCTAATGCTTACGCATTAGGGGAATAAATTGCGAGATATGAATTATAACGCTTAAATTGAAGAAATTAGCACACTTAAAGCATATTTAGCAAGGCTTATGTTGATTAACTATTTTTCCAGGAAATTGCGTTTGTGAAGCAGTGTAGAGTTAAGATTTGAAACGCGCGATTGTGAGCAAGTCATGTTCGAGAGAGAGAAATGCCAAAGCACTACAAGCACAATAAGGAAAGAATCAATTAGAAGCAAGAAGTTGAATAACCAGACACTACGAGACAAATTGTGGAAATTAAAAGATTCTTACCTTAGACAAATAAAAATACAATTGGCAAGTTAAAAAAAGGAAAGATGTCGCGTTGATTGATTTGTGCCTATTCTGGGATATTCCGAGAGTTGAAAAAAAAGCTTATAAAAGACAATCTCTATAATAGGTCGAGAGGGAGAGCGACGAGAGATTAGAAACTGAAAGTTTATTGTTTTTCTTTAATTTTTAGTAATATCATTTCAGTATGTTTTTCATTTTGCATTCTATGTTTTTTGTTTGTATGATTAACTAATTTTCGTAAGGCAACGCTAGGAAAAAGTAGAGTAGTTGTAGCATGTGTTAAGAAGAAATTGGAAGGTTTAACTGATGCATGTTAACTAGGAACAAATCTCAACAGTAAGTGTCGACCGGCCATCCACACGAACTAATAGGTTGTAAATCGGAGGAGGAATAACCTAAGTCTAGTTTCATGTTCAGTGGGTTAGAACTAAGTCTTTAATTCTTTGAATTGGAGTTTAGGAATAAACGCGTAACTATTGGATACATAGCACTGGGTTATCATTACATCAAGTTGCGGCGGAAGTCAGGCTTGATGCGAACGAACGCGGAAGCGGAAGTTTGTAAGGCGTCGTATGTTAGTTATTCCTTACTGTATGTTTCTTCGTAGTTCATTGCTATTGCTTTCCATGAGTATCTTAGTTTAGCCTTATCTTTCTCAATCAATTTTACTACTGTTAAGATTTCTTTTTGCTATTCAAACCAACTATCACAACATATATGCTTTTATTTATGTTCCATTCTAAACATCTCCTTGGATAAATCACAGTCCCTGTGGAGGTCGATAATTTACTTATTACTTACTGCAGACTGCGTATACTTGCGCGAGTGTATGACTATTGCACACGAGGCAACTCAGTTTTCCATAGTCAAGTTTTTGGCGCCATTTTCGGGGACTGTGTCTATTTATTTTTAAGTTGAGGTTGTTTCAAATATAAAAATATTTTTTTTCTGCTTATATTTGATGTTTGCTTCAACATTCTAGTGGGAACTGTGCATGAGGACAACTCCTTTGTTTGATCCAGAACCTGAGCAAACCCTCCATAAGATAATACGTGCATAGAGAAAGAGAAATCAAAGAAGGATGGACCTGATAGCGCAGGTGCAGAAGATAGAGTAGATGTAAATAACAATACCAATCCACCCCCAACCTAGAGAGTAGATGAAAGGGACAGAGTCATGAGGACACAAGTAGGATTATTCAACCATGTAGCATATCCAGGTATGGTTAGACCTAACGGTGAAGGTAGGCGGCCTGTGTTTCACTAATAACATGTATAACATGCTTAAGGTAAATTATACTTTTAGTGGTCATCTCTCGGAAGACCCGTATTAACATTTACATACTTTCTTTGCTGCAGTGATGCTAACCAGGAAGTCGGTATCTCTCTAGAAGATACTCGACTGTTTCTATTTCCTTATTCATTAAGGGATAATTCCAAACACTGGATAAATACGTTGCCAAGTGATTGTACTTAGGCGCAAGTGGTTGAAAGTTTTCTAGCAAAATATTTCCCCACTTAGAGAATCATGAATTCTAGGCATGAAATCACTAGTTTTAGACAAGAGGACGATGAAACCATAAGAGGTGCATGGGAATGGTACAAAGAGCTTATAGCAAAGTGTCCGTACTATGGGCTTTCTTATACCCATTAAATCAAACATTTCTACAATGGATTGTCCGATCAGGACAAGGAAATCCTTAACACAACTACAGAAGGATGCCTAATGGAGAAAACGTACAATCAAGCTCACAAAATTATTGAAACAACTACGAAAACTACTGGGCCTAAGTTAAATCAAGGACGAAACCAAGATAAAACACCAGGTAAATTCGAGCTTAGTGCAATAATAGCTATGCAAGCACAGCTTGCAGTGCCTAACAACTCCTTTAAGAATATGAAAATGACCTCACCATAGAAGGTCCAGAGCGCATCGGTTGTTGATCAATCAACTCTCGCGTTCTGTGCACTTTATGAAGGTGATCATGAGTATGATCTTTGTAGTGAAAACTTAGAGTCAGTCATGTACATCGAAAACTCGAATTCGTGACCTCAGAACAACCCTTATTCAAACACGTATAATGCTGGATAGAGGCAACACCCAAATTTTTCATGGGGAGGCTAGAATAGCAATGCTAACTAAGCCGTCAGTAGTGGATGCTGAAATAATATGGATTTGGAAACAACCAACAACAAGCTCATAACTCAGATTTATCGTTGAAGGAGTACATGGTGAAGAACCACGCAATGATGATGGATCATCAAATGTTACTGAAGGCTCAACAAGCAACTCTTCGAGGGTTGAAACTGCAGTTAGGACAAATCGTAATAGATCTAAAGAACAGATCGCTAAGAAAATTACCGTCGAATACGAAAGGCTCTAGACGGAATGGCAAGGAGCAAGTTAATGCGATAGAATTAAGGAGTGGAAAACCTTTGATGGATAGTGAGGAAATTAGGAAATATCAAGGAACCTTGCCTACAACAGAACCATCAATGAAAAAAGAACCATCAAGGAGGGCGGATAAGAAATAGATCAAAACAAGGAAGTGGCCAAACCACTGCCTATTTATCAACCACCTTCGCCGCCATATTCTCAAAGGATCAGAAAGAAGAGAAACGAATCGCACTTCAAAAAATTTACAAACATTTTGAAACGACTCCATATTAGCATTCCGCTAGTTGACGTGTTGCGACAAATGCCAAACGACATGAAATTCCTTAAGGACGCATTGAGTGAGAAAAGTAAATTTGAGGAATTTAAAGTAGTCGCATTAAATAAGGAATGTCGTGCAATTGTCTAAAATAAAATTTGTATGAAAGAAGTCGATCCTGGTCAATTTACTATTCTAGTTAAGATTGGTAACCATCACATTGGGCGAGCACTCTGTGATCTGGGTGCCAGCATCAATCTTATGCCTCTATCAATCTACAAAAAGTTTGGAATAGGTGAAGCCAGACCCATGACTGTCACAATTCAACTTGCTGACAGGTTGATCACTCGCCCTGTTGGAAAAATTGAAGACATTCTAGTTTAGGACTATAAGTTCATCTTTCCAGCTGATTTTATCATTCTTGATTACGAACCAGATCTTGTAGTTCCCATCATCTTGAGAATGGGACAAACACTAGTAGATGTCTACGAAGGCACAATTACATTGCAGACGAAGGATCGTAGATCTAATTCAACATATTTGACTCGATGAAGCAGACTAATGTAGAAGAAATTACAATGTTAGCCAGATTGAAGTAATGTTGGACGAAGCAGTCAAAAGCAAGCAAAGGAGAAAGATGCTGAACATGGACGAGCATGTGAGGGAAGAAGAGGAAATAGAAGAATAAGACATGGGAGGATTCAGTGTTCGAAGAAGTGCATTATTACGAGGCGCTCAATGTTGCGAAAAGAAACAATTCCCCTCAGTGCCCCTCAATTAAAGAACCTCTAATGTTAGAATTAAAACCTCTCCCTACGCATTTGAAGTACGCATATCTTGGAGAAAAAGAGACATTACCAAATGTCATATCATCACAACTGACACCAGAACATGAGCAACTTCTTCTAGAGTTACTCAAGCAACACACAAAGGCGATTGGATGGACTTTGGCGGATATAACAGGCATTAGTCCTACCTTTTTTTTATGCATAAAATCATTCTAGAAGACAATGTCAAAACTTCAATGGAACATCAAAGACGATTGAATCCCGCCATGAAGGAAGTAGTAAAGAAGGAAATCATAAAATGACTAGATGCAGAGGTGATTTATCCTATATCAGACAGCCAATGGGTAAGTCCTATTCAATGTGTGCCAAAGAAATGAGGCACCACCGTCATTAAAAATAAAAAGAACGAGTTGGTTCCAACAAGAACAATGACGGGATGGCAAGTGTGCATGGATTATAGAAAGTTGAACAAAGCAACCAAGAAGGACCACTTTCCATTGCCTTACATAGATCAAATGCGGGACAGTATCGCAGGGAAAGATTATTATTGCTTTCTAGATAGATATTCAGGGTACAACCAGATTACCATTGACCCCAAGGATAAGGGGAAAACTACTTTCACCTGCCCTTATGGAATATTTGTGTTCAAGAGAATACCTTTCGGGCTCTGCAATGCCCCAGCAACATTTCAAAGATTCATGATTCAATTTTTTCTAATATGCTCGAAGATATCATAGAAGTTTTTATGGATGACTTCACAGTGTTTGGGGAAAGTTTTTCCAATTGCTTAGAGAATTTAAAGAAAGTGTTAAAACAGTGTGAAGATACGCATCTTGTGCTTAACTAGGAAAAATGCCATTTCATGGTCAGAGAAGGAATTGTTTTAGGACATAAAATTTTAAAGGCTAGAATGGAGGTTGATCGAGCAAAGATTGAAGCTATAGAAAAGTTGGAACCACAAAAAAACGTGAAAGGAGTGCATAGTTTCTTAGGCCACACTGGTTTCTATAGACGTTTCATTAAGGATTTTTCAAAAATTACAGAACTGATGTGCGAGCTTTTAGAAGCTGAAAGACCCTTCAATTTTAACCAATGTAACTTACACGCATTTGAGCCGCTAAAAAATGCCCTAACTACTACTTCGATTATGATATCTCTTAATTGAAAGAAGCCTTTCGAGCTCATGTGCGATGCCAGCAACTATGTGATAAGAGCTATCCTTAGACAAAAGGGAGAAAAACTAATCCATCCCATCTACTATGCCAGCAGAACACTAAACGACGTGCAAATCAACTACACAATTATAGAAAAGGAGCTACTAGCTGTAATCTATGCGTTAGAGAAATTTCATTCTTATTTAGTAGGATCAAAAGTGATCATATTTTACTGACCATGTTACAATAAAGTATCTTATGAGTAAGGCGAATGCTAAACCAAGATTAATCAGATGAATTTTGTTGCTGCAAGAATTCGACATTGAGATCAAGGACAAAAAGGGTTGTGAGAATGTCTTAGCAGATCATCTAGCTAGATTAGAGAACAGACGAGTGTGTTGAGATATGCCTTGAATGCACCAATGCCCTGCAATTAGTAGTTAGGGGTCTCTCTGCCTGGTCAGCAAGTGGGGGTGCGGGGGTAACGCCCCCGTTGTGAAAATGCATTTTGCATTCGCTTGAATGAATGCATCTGCATTTGCTTATCACATCCCACATGCAAATGCATCTCGCATTACAGTGCATTGTTGTAAGGCATTCCACATGTGTTTACGTATCTGCACTCTATTTAATGCTTACGCATTCTGTTCTACGGTTTAATGAGAGTTCATATATAAACTCAAATTAAACCCTAGCCGTATTATGACATTCATTCTGTATTTCTGTAACTCTGTAATTCGTTCTCCTTAATAAAACTCTGCCTATCTATGCCCGTGGACTAGCTAACACTACGTTAGTGAACCATGTAAATTTTTGTGTGTTTCTTCTTTTCTCTCGCATTTTCTTTTTCTTTATCTTCATTTTATGATTGTTGATTGCTGTTTTCATAACTATCTAGTATCAGAACCTGGGGTTCAATTTTCCATAATTATTTTTCATCAATTGTTTTTAAGATGTCTGGCATTAACGTGAAAGTAAAAAAGTTTGCTGAAGGGAGCAGTTTTGGTCTATGGCAGATTACAATGCACGCTTTGCTAAAGCATTAGGGTCTGTGGAAGCCTCTTACCGCCAAGTGGAAGGATGCAAAATTGGATGAAGATGAGGAGTTGATGAGCCTAGAAGAAAAGGCACATTCGACTATCCTGCTTTGTCTTGCTGACGATGTCATCGCTGAAGTCGCAGATAAAGTAAAGGCTGTCAGTTTGTGGTTGAAGCTTGAGAGTTTGTATATGACGAAATCTTTAACCAAGAAGTTGCTTTTGAAGCAACGATTATTCAGCATCTGTCTGAAGGTACGCTTCTGAAAGATCATCTAGATAGGTTAAACACAATATTGATGGATCTGCATAATATTGAGTTTAAGATAGATGATGAAGATGCCATTCTAATTTTTTTGGTATCATTGCCACTGCCTTATGAGAATTTTATTGATTCGTTTATTTCTGGCAAGGATACGCTATCTCTAGATGAAGTAAAGAATGCTTTACTTACTATAGAGGACCGTCATAGGGTCGTTGGTACAATAGAAGGTAGAGAATCTTTTTTTGTTGCAACAGAAAGTAAAGGTCGAAAGTCCAGAAAGAAGAAGCCAAGGGAATCCACACCAAGTTCTAAATGCTTAAAGACATATATTTGCAGGGCTAATGACACTTTCGCTTACTGCAACAAAAAGGGACATTAGAAGTGTGATTGTCCTCGCAGTAACAGTTACCAATCTGATAAAAAGGATGGTTCAGCAGCCGTCACTGAGGCCGGTGGTAGCTCGGAGGAAGATCAGGCCTTAGTTGCAAATGATCACACTTTTTCTAAAGGTGTATGGGTCCTCGATTCAGGTGCTTCGTATCACATGTGTCCGAACAGGGAGTGGTTTTTAACGTATGAGCAGATTGATGGTGGTAATGTATCAATGGCAAATAGTTCAGTCTGCAAGGTAGTTGGGATTGGCTTAATCAGGATACGAACGTACGACGGGTTATTCTACGTTTTGAATGATGTAAGGCATGTTCCATCAATGACCAAGAGTTTGATATCTCTTAGTACACTGGACAACAAAGGTTTCAGTTTCAAAGGTAAAGGTAGAGTCATGTATGTTTGCAAGGATTCAAAAGTAGTTATGAAAGGTACAAAATGTGGAACTCTATATTTTCTGGCAAGTTCAACGTTGAGTAAGTTTGCTGCAGTGGCATCATCTGCAGTTTAGAAAGAGGACATGACTAAGTTATGGCCCATGAGACTTGGTCACATGAGTGAAAAAGGGTATACAGATTCTGTCGAAGCAACATAAAGTGAAAGATTTCAAATTTTGCAAACACTGTGTATTTGGGAAACAACGCCGCAGCAAGTTTCCAAAGGAAGTTCACTATACCAAGGGTACACTTGATTATATCCACGCTGACTGTTTGGATCCTTTTCGGGTTGAATCAGTTAGAGGTAGCAGGTATTTATTTGTCTATTATTGATGATTTTTCAAGAATGACTTGGATTTTCATGATGAAACAGAAAAGTGAAGCTTTCAAGAATTTTAGACAGTGGAAGGTTCTGGTGGAAAATCAAACAGGGAAGAAGGTCAAAAGACTTCGAACTGATAATGGCCTTGAATTTTGCAGTTCTAAGTTTAATGAATTCTACAAAAATGAAGGAATTATTTGGTATCATATTATCAGGCACACTCCTCAACAGAATGGGGCTAGTGGAACGTATGAACCAAACTTTACTAGAAAAAGTAAGATGCATGCTATCTAATGCTGGGTTTACTAGAACATTCTAGGTAGAAGTAGTGAATACAGCATGCTATCTGATCAATCGTGGGCCTCACACAAGTATTGATTGTAAAACACTATACGAGGTATGGTCTGGTAAGCCTACAGATTTCTCTTCGTTAAAAGTTTTTGGCAGTAATGTTTACTATCCTAGAGCCAACAAGGGTGTTTTTGTAGGTTATGGGAATGGTGTTAAGGGATCCTGAGTATGGTCTCCTTATGAGAATAGAGTTATCCTCAGCTGAAATATTACCTTTGACGAGAACTCTATATTTAACACCATTGTGCAGTCCACAGTTGCAGGGAAAAATAGTGGTGTTGATAAACAGGTGGAGCTAGAATTCAGTTCTGACAAGGATGAATTCAGATCCAAGGTGGAGAATTAGATCAACATGCTACAGATGAGTCAGATATGCCTACTAATTAGTCAAATTTGCTTGATCAGCCAGATACTGCTACAGAAACTGATACCACTAATCGATCTTCTAGTATGGAAATGAAGAATTCGAGTATAGCTCTTGATAGAGATAGAAGAACTAGTGTTCGAGCACTAGTCAGATATGGTTTTGAGGATATGGTTGCTTATGCACTGCAGGTCGCTAAAAAGGTGGACACTTATGAACCGTCTACCTATAAAGATGTTGTTTCATGTAGTGAGTCAGAAAAGTGGCTTACTGTAATAGGTGATGAAATAGAGTCTCTGGTTAAGAATCAGACTTGGGAGTTAGTTAAATGACCAAAGGAAAGGAAGATTGTGACTTGCAAATGGGTTTTTAAGAAAAGGAAGGAATATCGCCTACCGAGGGATTAAAGTATAAAGCTCGTGTAGTTGCAAGAGGGTTCATTTAAAGGGAGGGTGTTGACTATAATGAGATATTCTCACCTATAGTCAGGCACACTTCTATCAGAGTGCTACTAGCTGTGGTAGCACATCAGGATTTAGAACTTGAGCAACTAGATGTGAAAAGAGCTTTTTTGCATAGAGAGTTGGATGAAGAGATTTATATGAGCCAACTAGAGAGATTTCAGTGTCCTAGAAAAGAAGACTATGTTTGCATGCTGAAGAAGTCCTTGTATGGACTGAAACAATCTCCAATGCAGTGGTACATTTATGATTGAGCTCAGCTACAATAGAAGTCTGTATGATTGTTGTGTGTATCACGACAAGTGCAAAGATGGTTTGATCATCTATCTTGTTTTGTATGTAGATGACATGATTATAGCTGCTAAGTTGAAATCTGATATTCAGAGGCTGAAAGGCCTATTGAGTGCTGAGTTTGAGATGAAAGATATGGGTGCTGCTCAGAAAATATTGGGTATAGAGATTAATAGGGAAAGAGAAAAAAAGAATCTATTCTTGTCTCAGAATGGTTACATTCAAAAGATCTTGTCAAGATTTGGCATGTCGACCGTGAAGCCTATAGATACCCCAAGTGCTTTTAATATTCGATTATCCTCAGAATTGACACTGCAATCTGAAGATGATAGCTTAATGTATGCTATGGTTTGTACTAGACCTAACCTCGCCCATGCCGTTAGTGTTGTCAGTCGCTATATGGGCCAACCTGGAAAAGAACACTGGTAGGCTGTGAAGAAGATTTTTCGTTACCTTAGAGGTACACCTGATGTTGGTTTTGTTTATGGGAGCGAGACACAATGTTTAGTGACGGGTTATTCTGACTCTGACTATGTTAGGAATGTTGACAGTAGAAGATCAATGACTGGTTATGTTTTCACTTTGGGTGGTTCTGTTATGAGTTGGAAGGCTACATTGCAGCCGACAATGACTTTGTCTACAACTGAGGCAGAGTATATGGCATTGACAAAAGCTGCTAAAGAGGGAATCTAGTTGAAAGGAGTAGTCGGTGATCTTGGTTTGCATCATGATCGTGCAGTAGTGTACTACGATAGTTTGTGTGATATATGCCTTCCGAAGGATCAGGTTCATCATGAAAGAACTAAGCACATAGATGTGCAATATCATTTTCTTCGAAGGGTAGAGGTTCTGAAAGTGGGCACTGTTGATAATCCTGCTGATATGTTTACCAAGTCAATGCCGCATGGCAAATTCTAGCATTGCTTGGACTTGCTAAAAGTTTATAGCTGCTGAGGTCCCCGATGGACCATATAAGGCAACGAGAAGCATCTGAGTTTGTTGTGCTATGGTGTACATCTGTTTTGGTATTCATCTGAATCTGTTATACATCTGAATTTAGAATACATCTAAGTCTGGTATGCTTTTGGCATACATCTGGTATACTGCTGGTACAATTTTTTGCATCTGAAGAAGAGTTCAAGTTAAGGTGGAGATTTGTTGAGATATTCCTTGAACGCACTAATGCCCTGCGATTAGTAGTCGGGGGTTTCGCTGCCCGGTCAGTGAGTGGGGGTGTAGAGGCAATGCCTCCATTGCAAAAATGCATTTTGCATTCGCTTGCATGAATGCATCTACATTCGCTTAGCGCATCCTGTGTGTAAATGCATCTCGCATTACAGCGCATTGCTACAATGCGTTCCGCATGTGTTTACACATCCACACTCTATTTAATGTTTAGGCATTCTGTAATAGGGTTTAATGAGAGTTCATATATAAACTCAAATTAAACCCTAGTCGTATTATGACATTCATTCTGTATTTATGTAACTCTGTAATTCGTTCTCCTTAATAAAACTCCACCCCCTCCCTGCTCGTGGACTAGCTAACACTACGTTAGTGAACCATGTAAATTCTGTGTGTTTCTTCTTCTCTTTCGCATTTTCTTTATCTTTATTTTACGATTGTTGATTGTCATTTTCATAACAGATCAGATGCAACCATGCTCGATATATCCAAGAAATTTACTGATGAAAAACTGTTTATGATCAAGCTTATCAAGAAAAGGAATGCCCCTTGGTTCGCAGACATTGCCAACTATCTAGCAAGCCATGTCATCCCAGCAGACTTAAATAGGTAAGAAGCTAAGCGGTTCTTTCATGTATCTCGCTTTTATTTCTAGGATGAACCGTTTTTATATAGACAATGTGTGGACGGAATGATACGCCGATGCGTAGAAGAAAACGAGATGAATGAAATATTGGAATCATGCCATCGTCACCATACAGAGGACATTTCGGAGGAATGCTCACCGTAGCAAATTTTTTCAATCCGACTATTTCTGGCCAAGCATATTTAAGGATGTACATCATTACGTGAAGACATGCAATAAATGCCAAAGGAAAGGAAACATAAGAAAAAGGGATGAAATGCAAATGACTTTAATTTTAGAGGTCGAATTATTCAACGTCTGGGGAATCGATTTCATGGGTCTCTTTTCCTCTTCGCACATAAATTTATATATCCTGGTCTCGGTTGATTATTTATCAAAATGGGTAGACACGATTACCACACCTTTTAACGATGCTAAGACGGTTATAAAGTTTCTTCAGAAGAATATTTTTACAAGGCTTGGTACCTCGCGAGCACTAATAAGTGATGAAGAAACGCATTTCATAAATAAGGCAATGTCTCATGTGCTACAAAAGTACAATATCAAGCACCACATTGCAACACCTTATCATCCACAGACTAATGACCAAGCTGAAATATCTAACCGCGAGATCAAGAGAATCTTGGAGAAGGTTGTTGGACCGAACAGAAAAGATTGGTCTTTGCGATTGGACCATTCACTTTGGGCTTATCGCACTGCCTTCAAGACGCCATTGAACATGTCACCTTACAGGATGGTGTATGGAAAAGCATGCCATTTGCTAGTTGAATTAGAACACAAGGCTTTTTGGGCAATTAAAAAGCAAAATCTTGATCTTCAGAAAGCAGGTTCTGTTTGGATGTTACAATTACTTAATCTAGAAGAGCATAGGCACTTTTCCTACGAAAATACAAAATTATACAAGGAAAAGACAAAAAAATGGCATGATCGTAAGCTGACTCCTCGAGCTTTCGAGGTAGGTCAGCAAGTTTTGTTATTTAACTCTAGACTTCGTTTGTTCCCAGGTAAGCTCAGATCCAAGTGGTCTGGATCATTTTGCATCACACTGGTAAAACTAGAAGGTGCAATCTGGATTAAGAACTAAGAAAATGGGAATGAATTTACTGTCAATGGACAGAGACTGAAGCATTATTAGAATGAGGATGTTCAGTGCAAGATATCTTCATTCGCATTGACTGATGAATAAGCGCGCGAGTGTGCGTGTGGAGCCAGAGCGTATCGGTAACTTTAATTTTTACTTACAAGAGACGTTGTCTGAATTTTTGTTGCTTATTTTTTTGATCTAGTTACTTATTTTATTTTATTTTATTTTTCCATTGCAATTTTAATTTGTTAATCTCGGTAAATCCCTAATTACATTTGGTGGAGTTTCTACGAGAATTGGATGAACGGACGAAATCACGTGCAGCTAAGCACAACCATGTTGATCATTAATTACGGCCAGATATCCAGCAGTCGGATTCCAAGATCGTTAATCCAACAGTGTATAGCAATTGTCACTCTGACACCTTACGACGATTACCGCCATAATCATACCCTTCATCACATTGTTAAATAAACTGAAATTCACCTTCTTTGTAACCTCATTACCATTCATTTATCCCTTAATCCTCTTCTCCAAATTCAAACTGCAAAATTTTTCACCATGGTGCAAAGACTTGCAATAGATTGTCGGAGATGGTGGCAGTTGCAGATAGAAGGTCAAGGAGAAGTTGACCCCGCTCAGGCTCCCGAACCAGTCGACGCTGTGCCTGCACTTGTGGGCAATGTAGCCGAACAATCATAAGTAAGAAGACGAAGGCGCAGGAGAACGACTGTTTCACCTGTAAGGCCGGCTGAGCACGAAGAAGCCAAAGAATCTGAGGATGCGCCTAGAGAAAAAAGGGTTGCTAAATCAGCACTGTGACCAGTGATGAGAACTGATAGCCCTAAAACTTTAGGGTACATCAAAAGATTAACACCTTCTAGGGAAGAGAGGGATACGAAGGAGTTTGATAGGAAGATGGAAGAGTTCCACCTTGCATAAGAAGCCAAAAAAAGAGGAAATGCGGATGCGGGCACCTCTAGACCTGTTGAGGTTGCTGCAGTTCGTGCAGAGGAAGAAGAGAGGCCCCATCAAGAAGGAAAAGCACCAATAGTGGAAGAGCATCCGGATGGATGTAGAGGAAAGGCCAGTGCCAGAGGACCTATTCCGAAGCAGATTCAGAGACGAAGCAGATGCAGGCCTTGCAAACATCAAAGGACGAGGCTACACTTTTAGGTAGAGAGCCTGATGAAGAGGAAATGATCATCCAGCACTTGATGGCCGAGTTTACAGCAAAACCTGTGAACTTAGCAGTAGACATGGGTCCTTCTGCATACCCTCAAGTGTCTACTCGACCACCTAAGAAAAGGAAGAAAAGTGATGCGTTCTGGGGTAGCGAATAGCTAAATGCTTTAAGTGTGGTTAGTTTGCACTTCACGCAAGTATACGCGGTCTACAACAAGTAATAAGTAAATTATCGATCTCCACATGGACTGAAAACTATTTGAGGTGATGTTCAGAATTGAATTGTAAATTGCACGAATATGATTTTGAGTTGGTTTGTAATTGAATAAAAAAGGTAACAAAATAGCAAGATAATTAATATTGATAAGATAAGGCTAGACTAAGATACTCATGAAATTCTACAACAATGTAATAAATAAAAAACTTGCGATAAGGGACTCTATCATACTACGCCTTACTAACTTCCGCTTTCGCCTTCATTTAGAATCCAGTCTGACTTCCACCGCGACTACATGTAATTACGAGCCGGCACTAAGTATGTGATTGTAACGGCCCAGTTTTCCTTTCCAGTTCCCCAGGTTTGTTCGTTTGATGTTTTAGTTGTTTGGTTGGGCCGTTAGGGCAGTTTGAGCTTCTAGGGGCATTTTGGTAATTTGGCCATCAGGGGTAGTCTCGTAAATTGCCAGGGTTTCGGGTTTGTTCAGCTAAGATTGTTGAGTTGGGTTTTGTTCGGTTTCAGGTTCCTGGAGCTAGCCTTGCCGTTTTGGGAGGTTTGGAGCCTTAGTTGTTTAAATAGGAAAATAGAATTTAAAGTTGCACTTGCTAGGATTCGAACCCAGGACCAGGAGAGGACACGTGTCGCAAGCTCCCTTCCCCTCCTCTTATTTGGCCGAGACCTA
>JBBMKA010048676.1:8074-19870 GCA_037833695.1 Sechiopsis laciniata
ATTAATTATCTCATTAAAAATTAATATATATTTTTTCCTAAATTATTAACTATTTAAAAATATTATTACAAAAATATTTAAAAGATTAAGGTTACGAAAAAAATTAAATGGAAAAATTTTCCGTATGAATCGTAGCCCTAACTTAAAAAATGTAATGGTGAATTTTACGTGGACGAAAATTATATATGGTGCAGAGACGAAATGGGGAAGTCATTGCTAGGTCCAACCTCCGTTCGAGTTACATCTCTATTTCAAGTACACTTGTAAGTTGTTTCCTTTCAATTTCATAAAAGAAACAAAAATTGTTTGTCTTGAGTGTTGAAAATTTTGTTTTCTTAGATTTAATCCATAGATTTTTTTTTTTTTTTTTAAATAGTTATGTTTCTTCTAATTTTGTTATAACTCTTAATTGTTTGTCTTGTTTTTATAACCAATTGTATCGTTGAATGTTTTAATAAATATATCCAAAATTAGAAAAGAATATGTTGATCGTGTTGTTGAAGTTATTACTTAAAATAACATTGGTTTGCCCATCTTTGCACAACCATGACCTGTTCTGGTCGACATCTCTATTTCATATACTTTTAAGTTGTTTCCACTAGGTTTCAAAAAAGAAAAAAAAAGTTGTTTCATCCTTTTATTTTAGTGTTCAATAACAAAATTTTGTTTTATTAGATTTAATCACTAGATTTAAGAAAATTTAGTAATGTTTTATGTTTTTATCGACCAAATCCATTTTTTTTTCTTACATTTACTATCTATTTTAATCTCTTAGTTCTGTTATAATTGTTTATTGTTTTGTGTTGTTTTTATAACAAATTGTAATGTTGAAAGTTTTAATATATATCCAAAATTCCAAAACCTATGTTAAGAATATATTGACAGTTTTGTTGAAATACTTGCCCAAAAAACGTAGTGGCTTCTCATCTCCCCAGCCTCGCCTAGCCCTTCTCCATTGTACATCTTTATTTCATGTCGACGCTATTTTCTCTCGATTTCAAGAAAGAAAAAATAAAGTTAATTGGCCTTTTTTGTTTTAGTGTTCACTTACAAATTGTGTTTTTTTGGATTGAGTCCCTAGATTTTTTTGAAAACTTTGTTTAATATTTTTTTTTAATATATATCTAAAATTCCAAATCAATTCTAAGAATTGAATGATCTTGAAATAGGAAGAATGTAGTAAAATACAAAAGTGTGGTAAGAACTTTTAAACCCTATAAAAACCAATCACCATATCCATCTGTGGATTAGAATCTGTACTTGCCCACTGCCCTTACTAACTTGAATGAAGATTCTCTCGCCCACTCCGCCAAATTCCTCAACCTTGATATCTTCAATCTCTCTACCACTTGCAAATTTCTCCGACAGATCGCCTGCTCTGATTCGATTTAGCAACACCTTTTCAGGTTCTGCCTTTACTAATTTCATTTTGTTTTTCAATGAATTCTCGAATCAAATTGAATATGTTTCTACAGGGAGCGGTGGCAACATCCATTACAACTTCTTGATTGTTCTGTATCCTCAAGAGAGCTAAGACTGCGTACTTTGCTAGGCTTTCTGCTCTACAAAAGTTCAAGTTCCATGATGCTGGTGATATATTTATCGAAGTCGAGCCTTACAGCCCTGTTTCCCCTCATTGAAACTTCGTTTCTTAGAAGTGAAAAGCAAAAAACAATGAATTGTAACTTTGAGCTCTAATTGCTCAATTTGATTATGGTGGAAGCTATGGGATGAAATAGTATTCGGATACTCTCTACAATTTTTACCACTTTGTTTTTCCCTGGTCATGTTTTATTGGTACGAATTTGAAAATATATTTGGAGCACATATTATTATTCTTTAATTGTTCATTTTTCTAATTGAGGCTAACAAGCTTAAAGTTTAGGAAAAATTGGTGTTACAAAGTTGTGTCACATGCGCCTAACCTTTTAGGGTTCTTGTCAAAAATGTTTTCGAGGTCATAATGACCCAGTTTCAACTCTTTCAGATAAATTATTAGATGATGATAACAGCAAAGTATTGGCTAGCGGTGAGGAATTGATTCTACTGGCAAGCGAGGCATGAGTGCAACACTACATGGACATGAGAAACAATTAAGTTAATGCCTCTTGTAGGTAAGTCCACAACTTTATTCTTCTTATGAATGCCCTAGCTTACCTTCTCCTGATTTTTTCCTTCTAAACCTTGTAATAAGCTGGATATTCTCTAGGTCTCTTTTATTTACATCTGATCCCTTGCTCTACAACATTATAGAAATGTTTTTAGATTGATATGGTGATTGGGATATAACCTTACAATCTTTCAAAGTTCATCAAATCTTGATATCATAATGATATATATTTTTTTTAATGTCTAAATTTCTGAGCTGGTCAACTTATGCCCACTTCGACTATTTTTATCAGACAACTGCTTGATCCTACTATATTTGATTGTCATGTTAATTCGTAAGAAATTAATTCTTAATGAGATGACTACCATTGATTGATCCCAAATGCATTGCATAAACATTCGATTTTGTAATGATCCATGTGTAGGAATCTTGTTGACCATCCAATTCAGGTACACCAATGTTTAAATTGTTGGTTAAGCGAAAATATGGACAACAACACGACATTGTCTTCGATGGCCGTTAATGGGTGTAGAATTGTCATTGCATGCAAAATCTTAAACTTATACGATGTAGAGACTACACCAACGCTTGTTGTCCCATTGTTAAACAAGTCGAGACCGTCTCCAAATTTTGGGATTCACAATGCTATAGTGACGGAGATATTTCAAATCTATAATAATATATCATTTATAAATTATATATGATATTTGGGTGTAAATAGTTTTTTTTTTTGAAATTGAGCGTGCATATATACTCTCGAACAAGATATTAGAAGTTTTTTTTTTAGTATCAAAATATTAGAAGTTTGAATCATGAATTTCAACTCTAAGCTTATCTAAGTTGTTATCAGAGGGAGTGATGAGGGTTTGGTGTTGTGGGTTATGTATAGTCTAGCATAAAAAGTGAATTGTGTTGTAGATTTTATCTATTCAATGGATGAAGTTACACTTAATTCATAAATTTGTTAGGTATTCAGTTGCCATTTTTTTTCTTTTTTTTTTTTGCTTTGAAAAAATCTATACTAACCTCTTATAATAGTACAACTTGAATGTATTTTTTAAAGTTATTTTTAAACTTGATAAATCAATGGTGAATTTCATAATTAAAACATTAAAAAAATAGTTTAGGTCCGTTTGGGTTGGTTTGAACACTCACGAATAAAAAAATAATAATAAATGCAAAAAAGGAATTGGGAGTCTCTTAGCAATTAAAACTAACTGTGTATGCTAAGAGACTCCCCAATTCCTTAAACTTTGGTCCAAACATTATATTTTGTTCTATTTTTTAAATGTTATCTTGATTATTTATTTTATAGTTATCAATGTATTTTGAAAGTTGAAGGGCTAAAAAGAATAAATCTAAAAGATTACGATCATATATATATATGCCCACTTTGAGATATTTGAAGAAATCAGGATGCTTTAAACCCCGACAAGTATCTGAATTAGATGGACATAAAGGACCAGTAAGTTTCCTACACATGAAGCATAAGAACAATTTATTTTCATGTCTTTCGAATGCCAAAAAGATTTACTCAGGTGTTTAAATTGTTTAACGTCAAATGTAGGCAAAGGAAACTCCAAGTTCACTCTATTAGAAGAAGGATTCCTTACAAAATTGTTACCAGATGTTCATACGATGATGATGTAAATGTGTGAGAGGTCAATTCTAATGTAGGAGTGAATTCATTAAATTGTTGGTTAAGAGAAAATACGGAAAATACAGACATCAGTACGACATTGTCTTAGACAGCTGTTAATGGGTGTAGAATTGTCATTACCTACCATACTAAAAATCTAGGACTTATACACTTCAGACACTACACCAACACTTGTTGTCCCATCATTAGACAAGACGAGATCATCTCCAAATTTTGGGATTCATAATGCAACAGATTTATAATACATCATATATAAGTTGTATATAATATCGGGGTGTGAACAATATATTGTTTTCTTTGAAATTGAGCACGCATATATACTCTTGGCCAAGATATTAGAATTTCGAATCATGAATCCCATATCTTCAAACTCCAAACTTATCTAAGTTGTTATTAAAGGGAGTGATGAGAGTTTTATGTTGTTGATTATGTATAGTCTAGTTGTATATACTAGTATTGAGGGTAAAATGTGAATTGTGGTGGTAAATTTTATCCATATACAATGGAAGAAGCTACACTTGCTCAAAATGGAGAAATTCATATGTTTGTTAGGTATTCGATTTACAATATTTTGTTTTTGTTTTGATAAAAATCTATACTAACCTCTTATCATAAGACAACTCGAATATATTTCTTTTACAATTTATTTTAAAATTTGTAAATCAATGATGAATTTTATAATTAAAAATATTAAAAAATAGTTTAGGTGCATTTGGACAAGTCTGAACACTCGCGAATTTTAAAAAAATAATAATCGATGCAGAAAAAAATTATGGAGTCTCTGAATTAGCATACACTGATAGTTGTAAAACTTTGGTCAAAATAAACATTATATTTCAAAATTATCAGTTCTATTTTCAAAATGTTTTCTTCAATCAATCATTTATTTTACAGTTATCCTTGCATTTTCAAAGTTTAGAGGCTAAAAAGAATAAATCTAAAAGATTACGTGCATTTGAACTAAATGTATACCTTTCTGTGTGCAGTGCAAGACTTTGGGATATTAGAAGAAATCAGGAAGCTCTTAAACTCGAACCAATAGCTGAATTGGATGGACATAAAGGACGTTTCCTATACTAACAAAATTGTTACGTGATGTCCATATGATGCTATGCAAATTTATGAGAGGTCGATTCTAGTGCAGGAGTTAATTCATTAAATTGTTGGTAAAGCGAAAATATGCTTCAATGAAGCTCTAGAACTTTTAAGTTGTAGAAACTACACCAAGGTTGTTGTCCCATCATTAGACAAGATGAGTTTATCTTCAAATTTCGGGATTGAAATGCTTGATACTTAAATCTATGATATATCATACGTAAGTTTTATATAATGTCTGGATGTAAATAATATTTTTTTTCTTTGAAATTGAGGGTAATTCAATTAAGCATATACACTCTCGACCTAAATATTAAAAGTTTGAATCACGAATCCCTCATGTTATACTCTAAACTTTTGTTCTTTTGCTTTGGATTATGTATAGTTAGTTGTATATACAAGTATTGAGAGTAAAAAGTAAATTTTATCTCCAGACAATGGAAGAAGTTACACTGGCTGAACAGGATAAAGTCATTTTCTTCCAAGTTGGTTAGGTATTCCATTGCAAGTATTATGTTTTTCTTTTGAAAATATCTATACTTTTTTTTTTTTTTTTAGAATACTGAAAATATCTATACTAATTTTTCATAATAGTACAACTTGAATATATTGATTTTTTTGCAAGTTATTTTTAAATTTTGTATATAGTAATAGTCAAAGAAGATTTTCATAGTTAAAAAAGGTAAAAATAATTTAAATGTGTTTAAGCTGATCTAGATATTCCCGCATATAAAAAAAATAATAATAATAAAATGCAAAAGAAAAATTGAGAGAGTTTTCTCTATTTGATTTTTGTTTTAATTTTTTAAATTTAAGCCTACAACTACTACTCCTCACAGACATAGTTTTCATTACTCAAGTAAATTATAGATATAGAAACTTGAATATCTACATTTTACTTGTGTTTTGAAAAACCAAACCAAAATTCTTGTTTTGGTTTATTGAATTTAGTTATGATATTGAGATGTTTCCGAAGATGAAACTATAATTAAAAAAATTAAGTACAAGCTTAAATTTCATAAAGGCAAAATCAAATGGCTATCAAACCCAAACAACAAATATTAATATAAAAGTAATTCTTAAGTTCAAATTACAAAGGTAAACAAAATTATTTGAAACAAAATTTTAACATTTTTCATAAAAACTTTAAGGGGATTTTATATGAATAACTAAAAAAATCAAAAAATACCATCTATGGCACCTTTTTGAAATATTTCATATATAGCAGAAAATTTGGGCGCCCGCGATAGCCTTCAATCAGTTCAGGCGATAGCCTTCTATCAATTTCAAGTGATAGTCTTCTATCAGTTTTAGGCGATAGCCTTCAAACAGTTTCAAGCGATACCTTCTATCAGTTTCAGGCAATAGTCTTCAATCAGTTTCAAGCTATAGCCTTCTATCAGTTTCAGGGGATACTTTCTATCAATTTTCAGTTGATAGTCTTCAATCAGCGTTCAGTCAATTTTCAAATAATAGCTTTCAATCAGTTTTTCAAACCAATTCATTTGGGCATAAAAAAGAAACGGTAGGCTTAAAAAGACCAAAAGGTCCACTTTAATCAATTTCTTAATGATTGACTCTACAATTTGCTAGTGATTGACTCGATCAGTTTACTAGTGATTGACTCTACAACTTTCTGGTGATTGAATCTATCAGTTTCATAGTGATAGAATCAATCATTTTTGTTTTGGGGTTCAGTCAATTTTTGGTTTGGCCTTCTATCACACACATGTTTCGTAGTTGGTATACACGATTTCTTCAACACATATCTATACATGATTTGGTTAAGATTTTCTTCAATCATTTCAAAAATACATGATATTTTTCACGATTTTAACCAGCGTTTCAAACAATATGTTTTTGTTTGTTTTTTTTTTACTTAAACTTAGTTTACATTACTTATTTTGTTTCCTCTATTTTAAGTGATTGCATATTGATACTAGGTTTGTACTGATTTCATTGTTTCTCTATTTCAAGCGATCTTATTCTTTCCTATTAAATCTATTAGTTTGCCCGTAATTGAATCTATCAGTTTGCTAGTGATTAATTTCATCTCTATTTTACAGCCCACTTCAATCAGTTTCCTAGTGATTGAATCTTTAAGTTTGCTAGTGATTGAATCTATCAGTTTACTAGTGCTTAAATTTAATAGTTTGCTAGTGATTGACTTTATCAGTTTCTTAGTGATTGAATTTTATTTATTTTTATGTTCCGCTATGTCTTCATTCATTATGTAACTTAATAATTAATTAACTTCTATCACTTAAAAAACATATTAACTTCGATAAGTTGAACTGATTGACTCCTATCAGTTGAACTCATAGAATTCAATCTTAATTGATTTACCAAATGTTGAACTGGTTGCTTACTCCAATTGTGCTCATAATTTTGATCCTCATTTTAGTGTTTACAGTTTTTAAGCCCAAGCAGCCTACTGTTGTTGTCGATTCAGTTTTGGAGAAATAAAGTATCCTCAGAGTCAGCGGTTCAAGGTTCAATCAATTTTCAGTTGATAGATTCAATCAATTTTTCAGCTGATAGAATCAATTAATTCGAGTATAACTTTCAATCAGTTCGATGATAACATTCAATCAGTGTGATGAACCTTTATTCAATTCAATGATAAATTCAATCAATTCGCAATTATTGAACCAAAATGTCTACGCTTCAATCAGTTTGTTGATCGAGAAATTTCAGCCAATTAAAAATTGCTACGTCATTATCTCAAATTTAATTACAAATGACTATTTATACGGCGATATTATAATTACAAATGTAGGCAAAAAAAATTTAGGAAAATTATAGTGAATGTGTTGTTTTCACAAAATAATTACAAATGTAAGCAAAAAAATATTTAGGAGAATTATAGTGAATGTATTGTTTTCACAAAATAATTACAAATGTAGGCAAAAAAAATGTAGGAAAATTATAGTGAATGTGTTGTTTTTACAAAATAATTACAAATGTAGGCAAAAAAAAATTTAAGAAAATTATAGTGAATGTGTTGTTTTCACAAAATAATTACAATATAGGCATATTTGATAAAGATTTTTAATAAAACAAACTATGTTAGTTTATATTTTTCTTCAAAATCTTGTTAAACTTCAGCCAAACTTTGAAAAGTAATGAAAATTAATAAATATATTACCTTAAAAAATCAATATCTTTAGGCAGGCCGAAACAAAAACAAAAACAAAAACTACCTAAAATGAAATGGATCCAATAAGGAAAAGGCAGTGAGGTCTGTGAGACGTTCGTGGGCATATTTGGAATATAGATAAATACACATAAAAACTGCTATAGGTGTAATATTTTCTAAAAAAAAAAACTATAATTATAATAGACACCAAAAAAGATTTTATGGGGAGTAAATTCCCAAACTTTAATGATAAAGATTTTTTTTTTTTTTTTTAAGGTCGAATATATTTTTGAAACTTTTTAAAGGTTTAAAGTATTTATGAAACAAAATTTTAATGATTTATATTCAAATTTAATAGCAAGAATGTTCTTAAAATATTTTGTGAAATTTAAAGGTATTTTTAAAAACTTTTCAAATTATAGTTGAAGGGTATTTTTTATAATTTAGTCTTTTTTTTTTTTAGTACAATTTAGTCTAATCCTCCCTCATGAAATCTCTCTCTGTTTCAAAACGAGCCTCCCTCTCATCCTCCCTCGAGAAGTCTCTCTCTGTTTCAAAAGGATAAATCCGGACAAGGGGTTTACATATACTTGCTTAATTTAGGCTCCCATGCTTATAGTTAAGCCAAATTTTTTATGCTTGCCTTCGGCTTCTATGCACGGCCGCGCTATCGCCAATTTACCTTCCTTAATTGGGAATGCTTACCAGGTTCATTTAGTTCCTTCTATGAGAATTCCTGTTCCTTTTGACACTTCCTTGCTTGTTCAATTTATACACATTTATAGCTAGTGATGGAGGTGAGGTGGATTGGGAGTCTATTGAGAGAACCTTGAATGGTGGTGGCTTTCTATTTGGTGACTAGTCTCTGAGGTTTGAAGCCTATAGGGTGAGCTATGTTAACTGCCCCATTTGCACATTCGCCATTTCTCGTGCCACTCATTTGCTTACTTTCTAGGTTTTGTTTGATAACTATACTTCGATTGTGAATGAGTATTTTGATTCCAAGCGATTTGTTGAGATATGCCTTCAACGCATTAATACCCTGCAAGTAGTAGTCGGGGTGTCTCGCTGCCCGGTCAGCGAGTGGGATAGCGGGGGCAACGCCCCCGTTGCAAAAACGCATTTCGCATTCACTCATGTGAATGCATCTACATTCGCTTAGTGCATCCCGCGCGCAAACGCATCTCGCATTTCACCGCAATGCTGCAATGCGTTCCGCATGCATCAGCATTTTGTTTTAATGCTTACGCATTCTGTAATAGGTTTTAATGAGAGGGCATATATAGACTTGAATTAAAACCTTAGCTGTATTATGACATTCATTCTGTACTCTGTATTGTTTGTTTTCCTTAATAAAACTCTGCCCCCTCTCTGCCCATGGACTAGCTAACACAACGTTAGTGAACCACGTAAATTCTCTGTTGTTTTATTCTTCTCTCTCACGTTTACTTTATCTTCGTTTTACGATTGTTGATTGTCGTTTTCATAACAATCTGGTATCAGAGCCTAGGGTTCATTTTTTTTCTGCAACTGTTATTTTTCAGTAATCGTTTTTCGAAGATGGCTGGCGTTAACGTGAAAGTTAAAAAATTTATCGGAGGGAGTAGTTTCGGTCTATGGCAGATTAAGATGCGCAATTTCCTAAAGCAGTAGAGTTTGTGGAAGCCTCTTACCGCCAAGTGGAATGATGCGAAATTGGATGAAGATGAGGAGTTGATGCGCTTAGAAGAAAAGACACATTCGACAATGCTTTGTCTTGCTGATGATGTCATCGCTGAAGTCGCAGATCAAGTAAAGGCTGCCAGTTTGTGGTTAAAGCTCGAGAGTCTGTATATGACGAAGTCTTTGACCAAGAAGTTACTTTTGAAGCAACGGTTATTCAGCCTCCGTATGTTTGAAGGTACGCTTATGAAAGATCATCTAGATAGGTTAAACACAATATTAATGGATCTGCATAATATTGAGGTTAAGATAGATGATGAAGATGACGCTCTAATTTTGTTGGTATCATTGCTGCTGCCATATGAGAATTTCGTCGATTCTTTTATATCTGGCAAAGATATGATGTCTCTAGATGAAGTAAAGAATGTTTTACTTACTAGAGATGACCGTCATAGGGTCGCTGGTACAACAGAAGGTGGAACCTGGTTTGGTTGCAACAGGAAGCAAAGGTCGAAAGTCTGGAAAGAAGATGCCGAAGGAATCCGCACCAAGTTTTAAAGGCTCAAAGACGTATAATTCCAGGGCAAATGACACTTGCGCTTACTGCAAGAAAAAATGACATTGGAAGCGTGATTGTCCTCGCAGTAACAGTTACCAATCTAATAAAAATGATGGTTCAACACCGTCGTTGAGGTCAGTGGCAGCTCAGAGGAAGATCTGGCCCTAGTTGCAAATGATCACACTTTTTTTAAAGGTGTGTAGGCCTCGATTCAGGTGCTTTATATCACATGTGTCTGAACAAGGAGTGGTTTTCAACGTATGAACAGTTTGATGGAGGTAATGTGTCCATGGCAAATAGTTCAGTCTACATGGTAGTTGGGATTGGCTCAACTAGTTATTCTACGTTTTGAATGATGTAAGCCATGTTCCATCAATGACCAAGAGTTTGATATCTCTCAGCACACTGGACAATAGAGGTTTCAGTTTTAAAGGTGAAGGTGGAGTCATGTATGTTTGCAAGGATTCAAAGGTAGTCTGAAAGGTACAAAACGTGTAACTCTGTATTTTCTAGCAGGTTCAAAGTTGACTGGGTTTGCTGCAGTGGCATCATCTGCAGTCAGAAAGAAGACATGACTAAGTTATGGCACATGAGACTTGGTCACATAAGTGAAAGGGGAATGCAGATTCTGTCGAAGAGAGATCTTCTATGTAGACATAAAGTGCAAGATTTAGAATTTTGCGAACACTGTGTTTTTTAGAAACAATGCAGCATAAAGTTTCCAAAGGGAGTCCACTGTATCAAGGGTACACTTAATTATATCCACGCTGATTGTTGAGGTCCTTCTCGAGTTGAATCAGTTGGAGGTAGCAGATATTTTTGCCTATTATTGATGATTTTTAAAAAATGACTTGGATTTTCATGATGAAACAGAAAAGTGAATCCTTCAAGAATTTCAGACAGTGGAAGGTTCTAGTGGAAAATCAAACAGGGAAGAAGGTCAAGAGACTTCGAACTGATAATGACCTTGAGTTTTACAGTTCTAAATTCAATGAATTCTACAAAAATGAAGGGATTGTTCGACATCATACTATCAGGCACACTCCTCAACAGAATGAGGAAGCAGAACGTATGAACCGAACATTATTGGAGAGAGCAAGATGCATGCTCTTTAATGCTGGGTTAACTAGAATATTTTGGGCAGAAACAGTGAATACAGCGTGCTATCTGATCAACCGTGGGCCATATATAGGTATTGACTGTAAAACACCATACGAGGTATAGTTAGGTAAGACTGCAGATTACTCTTCGTTAAAAGTTTTTTGCTGTAATGTTTACTATCATGTTAGTAAGGGAAAGTTAGAGCCTAGAGCTAAGAAGGGTGTTTTTGTAAGAACCCGACTCTAAAATAGTCCTAAACCCTATTCTTACTCAGCATGCATGAATTTAAAACCCATTAAATTCGACAAGTAAGTCCAGTAACAGAAAAATAACAGTTGAAAAGGGAAAATGACAACTTCGAAACCGTTATTAAAACCATTAAATTATATAAGCCTCTGGCCAGAGTATATGAAAACAATGCTAAAACAATTTTCTGAAATAGTCTAAACATGCTGAAAAGTAAAATAATT
>JBBMKA010048696.1:0-19864 GCA_037833695.1 Sechiopsis laciniata
AGATGAGATGTTGTTTCGTACTGTACCTCGGTTGGGGATTCTTACTGAGTGCCTTTGTACTCACCCTTATTTTCTATGGTTTTTCCACCAGGTAACTTGGGATAGTACCGGGATGGCTAGAGGAGAAGCTGAATGATCACGAGAGCTGCTGGCATACTTTGTCATATCTTTTGTTTGATTATTCAGCATGTAGTTGGACACGGAATCCATAGGAATATTTTGCATATTGTGTTTAAACTATTTATGGTTGTTTGAATTAAACACTGGCCAGGAACTTGTTTTGTTTTAACAAGGTTATGTTTGGAATGTTTTAATTTCAATGAATTTTTATTTGCATACGTTGTCTTAAATGCTTTTACATCTATGCATGCTGAGTAAGAACTAGGTTTAAGACTATTTTAGAGTCGGGTTCTTACAAAAACTTTGCTTAATTGAGAGATCAGTTTAGTTAAAGTTTAGTGGAGGTGTCAGAAAGTTGAGGAAACTACTTGGGAGCTTAAAGTTGAGATGAAGACTCATTATCCAGAATTATTTCAGTCTTAGGGACATTCGGGGACGAAAGTCATAAAAGAAGGGAGTATTGTAACGGCCCAAGTTTTTGCTATGGTTCTCCAGGTACGATTTTCAGTTAGATTGGTTCGTACGTTGGGTAGTTATTGCATTTATAGACGTTAGAGGTAATTTGGTAAATTTACCCTTATGGACTGTTTGGTGATTTAACGAGTTGCTGAGTTAGATTTGTGTTTTTAAGGCTTGAAGAGTTACTTTTACAATCTAGATTTGAGAGCCAGGTGGCAGGATCAGTTTCTTTTTATCGATTTAATTCATTCATCGATCGTTTGCAAAAAGGAAAAAACTAGAGAGTTCTAGAAAGCCTTCTTCTCCGTCGATCTCCTTCTCCCTTTCACCTTCGCAGATCACTGATCATCACTTCCCCATCAATCAGTAGCCCCGCACACGTCATTCTTGCCATAGCCCCTCGCTCAATCGCAGCGCACGCTCGTTGTCAGCCCGCACTCACCCGTACCGATCTGCTCGAACGTATGTCATTCCTATGCAGCCACAGCTGCCCGCACCTCTCCCCGTTCGCAAGCCTGCCCACGTCTGACCCCGAGCAGTAGTGCTGCCCAGCCGTACCTACTTGCCTTTACAGTAGCAATCCACGCTGTAGCCCCAGTAGCCCCACGCACATGCCCACGCCTACCTGCATCGCCTAGTAGTAGCAACGCTAAGATTTTGTCTTGGCCTTCGTGTCGTTTCTATTCGAGACCTTGGGTAGCTTTTGTTTCCTGAGTTCCTATTAAATTAGATAGCCTGGATTATTTATTAGCTATTTAAATATATCAATCTTGGTTAAGTATTGGCTTGTTGATGTTGGTTATCTACAGCTCAAAGAGCATCTTTTACTATTCTGTATTATTGTTCAGGTAAATATTCCTTGTCGTGGTTGTGTGGACCCTACACTTATTTCATTGATTGCATCTATGTTGTATGCTTTATTGATTTCCAGCATGTTTAGAAATCTCGTTATGTGATGTATGATGACCTGATTGTTAGGGTATTGGCATGTAGCTCGGTTATGTTTCTTAAATGTAGAATCTCAATAGGATGACTTGTATTCTTGTATGATGAGCATGTTGTGATATGACTAGAGCTTAACATGTAGCACTCTTAAATTGTAGTTGTTAGGTTATCATCATTTAGAGGCTGAAAGGACACGACGTATAGTTGTCCCTATGAGTCGAAACTAGTGAAGATTGATTCCCGCCCCTGGCAGTCGGAAATGAGATGCGATGCACTTTCCTAGCCAAGCCTAGTTTGTAGCCTACAAGAGTGGGATCCTTTCCTTGGAGTAGCCTGCCATGGAATGATCTTTAGCTTCAGGTGTTAGGTGTGAACAGATTGCCACAGTTGGGTGCCGAGGGCCTTCCACCATCTGTGGATCAGTGGACACCTTTTCTTGTAGTTAGGCATGTGGACCTGGACCGGCGTAGTTTGTGTAGGCCTACATTTACCCTAGTTTGCAGCAGCATTCGGTGACACGCACACGCATTAGATGCCGAGGAGACGACTCCCTCGTGCTAATGTCGTCAGTACACCATTCCGTTCAGTCTAGAGCCAGACATTTGGGTACTCTCCCAAGTGTCTAGGATCAGCATAGCGATCTAATCACTTATCCGAGAGTTAGAGACTCTCGAGGTATTGGGAGTTATGTAGATAACTCATTCTGAGATCTGTTGGTTGTTTGTAATGCATTTATGCTAGGATGCTAGATGATGTATTGCTTGCGTACTGTACCTCGGCTGGGGGTTCTTATTGAGTACCTTCATCCTCACCCTTATTTCTGTGGTTTTCCACCAAGTAACTTGGGACAACATCAGGATGGCTAGCGGAGGAACTGACTTATCATGGGAGTCCGCTTCATTTATTTATTTATACTTTCATTCATTTATTGATTCAGCATGACAGTTAGGATTGATTTTTTATTATTTCAAACTGTTTTAATAATCTTTAGCTAGAGGCTTGAACACTTGATTGAATTGTTTTTTAAAGAATTGTTTATAGTTTTAATAAAAGGAAGTTATTTGTTTTCTGTTATAACTGTATTTAAACTATGCATACTGAGTAAAAATCGGGTTTAAGACTGTTTTAGAAGTCGGGTTCTTACACCTTTGAATTAGGAGTAATATTTATTTTAAGAAAAAGTTATTTATTGAAGAGTATTCTTATATAAATTTTAAAATTTTGTTCTTGTTTTTGTTAGAAGTATTTTCTCATGTATTAAAATTAATATAATGATTGAATCAATTTGAATTTTAATTGGATTTAAGAACTTTTAATCAAACATTTTAAAATGCGTTTCATTAAATTTTAAATTTTTTTAGAGGTTTTTTTATATATACAAAAATAGAACATTTGAAACTTTTATAAATGAAAAGTACGGCCGAAGCCAATTAAAGATTAAGAAAAAGTACGTTTTAATATTTTTTTCAAATAGCTATCTACAAAAGTAATCTTCGATGAAATCCTAAAGAAGTTAACTTGCAATCAATGTTGCCTAATCAGTAGTATAACTAGATGGAAAGAAGTTTAGGTGTTAATAAATAAAATCAGTTTATTTTAGACATGAAGTACATGTATAAATTATTGATTTCAGTTCATGACTTAATGAAACAGAAATTAAAAATAAAATTGGAATCGTGTACAGATTTGGCATCTCAATTGAACCAATCTATGATATTGTTGGTTTGTGTTGATTTAATTTCTCATTGTAGTTTTAGATTATTGTTATCTAAAATAATTTTGTACTTGCAATTGAACCAATCTATGATAATATGCAAATACTAATAAACTACAATCAATAATTTATAGGATCGTTGGTTATAGAAAAAAAAAAAAAAAGTGACATGTCGTCAAACCTAGAAGACATTGAATTTGAAGAAGCCCTTCAAATGGTAAACATAATAAGTATAGTTAATTGAAATTCTAATACTAATTGACAAGTTTGATAGCAACGCTGATGAGAAGGAAGAATCAGAACCTTCAATTTGGAAACACATGATGAGAACCATGAACTGTTTTCATCAAATAGAGAAGAATGATCGATCATGTCGGAAGCTCACTAGATTGGTTATCTCGACATTTAATAAACTATGTACCCTCCGAACTACGAGGGGTGGTCTTAGACCGAAAAAGTACATAGGGATACTAGAGATGGTCGCCATGTTCTTATACATACGTGCATACGATCTCAAAAATCGCATGTTGAAAATCCAATGGGCGCATATTGGGGAGACGGTGTCCCGGCCGCTATGTTCCATAGACACAATCACCAAACATAATGACATGAGGAATAATTATGTTTGAAGACAACCCCGAGGATCTGAATATTGTGCGGTTCGGGTCGGCAAGCTAGTCTAGAAAATAGTCTAAGATTAATGGGAGTAAGCGAAAGAGGCTTGGTAAGGACCTAGAGTTGATAAATGTTCTAACTAATGCTATTGAAATGCAAGATAGAGCCACCTCATGCATATGAGAAAACTTGCAAGTTCAGAAGATGGAAATGTAGGAAAAAGTTCGATAGGATGCCTTGTAAAAAATTTAACCTCAAAATTACCTAAGTGAAGAAGACCAATCTTTACTGGTAAACTTAGTGGCGTGTGATCTAGTTAAGGTTATGACTTAATTGAAGATGAATGAACGCATGACCAACAACTACTATGGAAATGTTCTTGTTAGGAATAAAAATCAAAGGAAGTAGTGAACTTGTTTAGGTCCATTAGTATGGTTGTGTTGTGTACTTTGACTCCTTTTTTTGTTTTTAGACTTTTATATTTTGGATGGACAGTTAGCAAACCTTTTACTGTTACATTTTATAAGTTTTCACTAATAATAATCCTTATGGGAAAGTTTATTTTGGATGCTACTAATTCAAGTCTTTTATAATACATAAGTAGATAAGTATAATTTTAACTAATTCAAGTATTTTATAATACATGAGTAAATAAGTATAATATTAACTTAAAAAAAATTAAAAATTTAATATACATGAAAAAATTGAAGGTAAAAATATACCCCAAAAAAAAAAAAAAGTGAATGAGATATCATAACTTATTCCTTCCTTTTCCAACACAACAAGCACAAATTTCGCCTACTCAACAAACACCAACTTCTATACTCTTTCCCCCTTCTCAGCTCACGATTTACTTTCACTTCATTTCCCTCGCCAAATAGGGATGTGTGCACTCTTCCATTCCATTCCCTTACCTTCTTTTACATGTTTGGTTTTTTTAGAAATCAATATTAATGCTCAATTTTTGTTCAAATTTGTGATCTTCCAAAGTTGTTCAGTAGTTAATTTGTAGCACAAATTAAAATTTTGTGCAAAAACTTAATAAAGGGATAGTAGGAATATTTTTACACTTTTTTTTGCTAAATTGGTAAGTGAATTAGTGGTAAAAACTAAATCACTCATAGTCCATAAATAATCATTCTTCTAATTAAATTGAGATAATTCAACCGGTATCTTTCACGATTGATGGTTAGATTAGAGGTTCAATTTCTTTTTTTCTTTTTTTTTGTTTAATGAGAGGTTCAATTCCTCCCATCTCATACAGTCCAAAAAAAAAATCATTCTTTTAGAATCCTTTGTTTATATTTGATGGTTAACAACCATCTTTAATCACCCATCAAATCCCCACGTTAGACCTTCCATCGAATTCATCATTTTACTAACATTAATTTTCAAATGAATAATTTATGACTCCAACCACTTCTAATAATAATTTGTAAATGAGCAATTAATAATTATTCCAACAACAGCTAACATTAATCCAATGTAGTTAATTATTTTAACTATCATTAACTCTTTACTCCACTACACTCTTTTCTTTGTTACCAAATCCAAACACACTTTAACATGATAATTGAGAATCATTTTGAAATTATAGGATTTAAATAAACATTTTAAAATTTCTCAACCCAAAAAATATATTTTTTAAAGAGAAAACAAAATATTATTTGAGATTAAAATATTTAAAAATCAACAAAAATATAACTCTAATAATAGGTTGTATAATCCAATAATTATTCCAACAACCGCTGGGATTAATACGTTGTATCCCTTATTAAGTGAGAAGTTACATAGATTTTAAAAAAAATCATTCGAATCATAATCTCAAGGTTTCTAAATTGTACAAGGCGCAGTTTTTTTTTTTTTTTTATTCAATACATTGTAAAAAGGGGGATTGAACTTGTAACCTCATAATTACCAAATCGTACAAGATGCCACTAGAGCACTGCTCATGTTGGCCAAGATGTAGAGAAGTTACATGGTTGAATTAAAAGGAAACAAATATATAAAAAAATTTATTAAAAAAAAGGGAAAACTACTTTTTTAGTCCCTACTTTTAAGTTGGAGTTTCACTTTGGTCCCTATGTTTCAAATAATAGTGAGATAACGAAATGCTGATTAGGATAATGACTAATTATTTTTAAAATAGAATAAATTGATGATGTGGCTATTAAAGTGTTTACATGTAATTTATCTCTTAAAAAATAATTAAAATGTAAACTCAAAAGATAACTAAACATAGAGATGTCCACGTTGGAGAATAGCTTCCTTGTCCCCGCTATAAAATTCAATCCACGTCCCCAGAAAAATTCCCATTTTTTTCTAGGGAATCGGGGCGGGGATTCCCCATGGGGCACCTGCGGTGATCGAGTTACCCGTGAGGATTTTTTTTTAATTTAATTTTTTTTTCTTTTTCATTTTTATATATTTTTTGGATAAAAGATTCAAAAATTAATTTTTAAAAAAAATATATCTATAAGTTTTAACTATAATGTTAATTATCAAATAAAATATTCATATTCATTGAAAATATCATCAACAAAGATAATTTATTTGAAAATTAAATTAGTAGAACTAAGAAAATATATTGAAATAAAGAAAAAAGATAAATGGGGCGGGGATTGGAGAATCGGGCTCGGAGAATACAATCCCCGTCCCCAACCCCGTTTAGCCACGGATTTTTTCTCCCCCGTTCTCCGCCTAATTGGAAATTAACGGGGTGGGTCCCCTAGCCCCACTGTAAAAATGGATATCTCTAACTAAACAACTTTTCAATGTTTTTAGTTATAAAAAAAAGAGGTGTCAAACAAATAATAATAATAAATATTAAATAAAATTACTCTTTATCTTCTTCGGCCATTTTACAACTCCTGAGATCTGTACGGTTTGAGAGAAAAAAAATGTTAAAATAACATTTTGGTCCCTCGACTTTCAAATGTCTAAATTTAGTTCCTTGACTTTCATTTTTGTTTAAATTTGGTCCTTCGACTTATAAATGTTTAATGCTTAAAAATAGTCCCTGAAATTAAAAAGTTAAATTTCTTCCTTCCTTCCATCTTTTTCATCTTCACTTTCACCCATTTTTTCGGGGGAAATTGAAAATCTTAATATCATACAAATTCTAATATAATTTTCAAAACCATTTTTTTTTTAAGTACGAAAATGGACTTTAAAAAATAGCTTTAATAAAATATTTAATTAATAAAATCATCATTTGATTTATAATTTTTATGAAATTTATTTATGATTTTTATATTTTTGTATGACATTAAGATTTTATTTAAAGTATATGATTATAAAAAAAATGTAGGTATATATTAATACAATACTTAGAATATCTTTTGTTGTAATTATTTTTAACATATCAAAAAAAACAAAAAACAAAAAACGTTAAACTTTTTTTTTTTTTTTTTTTTGAAAAGAATAAAAAAAACTTTAAACTTTGAACTAAGAAAAACTAAGTTTATTTTCAATTTGAAATTAATTTATTAATGTATAAAAAAAAAAAATTAAAAAAAAAGTTCGGTGTGGGTCAGAGTCGTGATGGCAGTTTCAGAGCAGTAGGTATCAATTCATCCACTTCCATATAAGACAAATTGTTTACCCTTATTTTGTAAATAATTTCAAATCAGCCCCTTTCTTGTAATAATTTGAAAAAACAACCCCCTGTTTTCCAATTTATCCCATTTTTTCAAATTTTGAAATGGGTTTTACAATCAGATTGAAAAGCGTATCACTTCAAACACTTATCGCATTTCCATTTCTTCTAATTTGGACTAGTTGACACTTAGAAAATATTCGGTGTAACATAGGCAGAAATAGATTTTACTCTCTCAACTTTCTAACTTCTTTTTCCTTTTTCGGTAAAAATAAAAAATAAAAAATCATGACGGACTGTAACGAAACTTTTTAATGCATTTCATCCTGTGTTGCAATCTTTATCTATCAACTAGTAAAAACAGGGGATCTAAAAAATGGGTGAAAGTGAAGATGAAGAAGATGGAAGAAAGGAAGAAATTTAACTTTTTAATTGCAGGGACTGTTTTTAAGCATTTTGCATAGTATAAGGATTAAAATTAAATAGTTATAAGTCGAAGGACTAAACTTAAACAAAAATGAAAGTTGAATGACTAAATTTAAATATTTTGAAGTTGAGAGGTTAAAATGAAACACACTTATAAGTCGAGAGACCAAAATGGTATTTTAACAAAAAATAAAAAAGAAATTCGAAGACCAAAGTGTAGATAATATTTTGACGGGCTTTATTGTAAGTTACTTCCACATTTTGTTGACCGAAAATTGTTCCCTGCACACACAAACTGAGTTTCTCAACATGCTCCAATGATACTTCTTTTGGGCTATCAATCTTGAATCGAATCTCAATTTTATTTTCATTGGACCGAATACCCGTTTGGATTTTAATAGGCTCTGATACCATATTAGATAATGTGGACATCCATCTCAAAACAAATTGGTAATCCTATCTTATAAATACTAAGAGATCCTCACCTTATCAATGTGGAATTCTCAACAAATTCCTCCACTTAAATTTCAACCACAACCCGAAGTTCTTCGCACTTTGCCGGAGATTTGTCTTCTTTCCGGCAGATTTGAGCTCAAACTGCATACTCTATTTCACCTACATTTTGGTCTTCGAATTTCAGTAAGAATTTCACTTTTTTTTTTCTTGATTTGTGCTCTCTATTATTATTATTTAAATAGTACAGACCTTGAAGAAGATGAAGAGTTTTTATCGTATTTTTTTTATGACTAAAAACAAAAAGTTGCTTACGTATTTTTGAATTTCTATTTTCATTAAGATAAAATCAAACTTTTTAATAATCACAAATTAATTTATTCTATTTTAAAATCAATTAAGTTATTATCTTAGTCAGCATTATTTTATTAACGGTTCCGTTATCTCTTAAATTGAATATTATTAAAATATGAAAGATAAAAATATTTAATTTTAAAACATGGATTCCAAAGTGAAACTTCAACTAAAAAGTAAGAATACAATGATAGTTTTTCTTTAAAAAAAACAATTATTTAAAAAGTTAAATAATAAAAGATAAATATTTACATAATGTCCGAGTTATAAAATAATGTCCATCTATATGGCTCAATATGAGTCACAATCTATTTTTATTTATTTTATTTTTTTATTTTTTAAATTTAAAATCAAATAAATTATGGTCTATATTGAACTACATAATTAGATATTATTTTATATATAATGCTCACAAATATTTTTTAAAATAAAATAAGAATAAAAGAAAAAGGTTCTTTGTTGACAACGACAACGTCCCTCGTTTCTTACGTTTGATTTGACCAGCAACAATACTCTCTGACCCGGCTTTACCACTTTTTTTACCAATTTGCCCCCGTGGGTTTTGAATCTTTGATACTTTAAATTTAAAATACTTTTAAACTGTTATGTATGTGTTAATATTTTCTTCAACTTTGAAGTTTTTTTAAACAATCTTAAATTTTTTTTTTTTTTTAAAAAGAAAAAAAAAGACACGTTTCAAAAATGCAATTTTTTTTTTTTTAGATTACCAACAATTGAGGGTGGGGAGACTCAAATTCAAGATTTCTTGGTCATTAAGTGCACATTAATTTTTTTTTCTTTAGTACAAGTTGGGAGAAGAAAGATTACAAATATCGATTTTAGGGATCGAACCTATACCGTGAAATGAAAATAAATTAACATCAAACTAGATCAATCGCACTACTGGCTCATTCGGTATTAAGTGCATATTAATGCCGCTGAATTATTACTCTTATTGACTTAAAAATGCAATTGTTATTAAATTGGGATGGAAATCGATAAAAAAAATTATTTTAGTTAAGACATTCTTATTTAAGAACAATTATTCTTCTCTCTATAAAAAATATTGAAGATAAACATATTATTAACATTTGAAATGTGTATTAACAATTTGATTAAATGAGATGTAAAAGCTCAAAATTCAAAACATAAGCATAACTATTCCTAGTTATTTCTTAAATATGATAAAAAAAAAAAAAGTAAAATTATTGTTGGGATAAATTTAAAACTCAAAATAGATAGGTTAAAGTAAAAATTTGTTCAAGTTTAAATTTAAATTTCAATGGCCAAAAATAAAAAGCCAAAAACCAAATAATTATGGTAGAGAGTCTTACTTACCCAAATATTTTAATTTATTTCAAATTCTAGAATAAAAATAAATTCTAGATGACTCATATATCACTTTCAAATTCTTATTTGTTTTTTTTTTTTTTTGAAACGGATATTTTTCGTTTATTATCAATATTAACACTAAATTGGAGGTTATTTGTAACTTTATGTTTACTTAAATTTTTGAGTTTCTTCTTATACAAAGCTAGTTACACAAAAAAATACTAGTTAATTGTTGTAACAAATATTTGATAAATTTCTATGCATCGAAAAATAAGTGTAAAAATAATAAAGATTAATGTGACAAAAGTATATTAAGAAATTAATTTCAACTAATGCAATTAATTAAATAGCTAATATCAACCTAAAAATAATTTATCAGTTAAGAATACAACATAAAAAATCTCTTTTACAGTAAATGCCTTGGGTATTTGAAAGAAAATGGTAACATTTTCTTTAAAAAAGTTAGAAAAAAATAATGATAAAATATGTTTTAATATATATATTTTTAAGATTAAGGATATTTTGAAACATTTTTGTAAAATTTTTAACCAATTTGTTCTCTGAATAAACTCTAATACAAGGTTAACAAGGTCAATACGCTTGTTGTGTTTTGTTGATAGTCTTTCTTGGTTTCTATCCAAAATTAAAGATAAAAGGTATGTTTGAAATATTTTGTAAATTTCAAGCGTTTTTTAAATTGGTACACTTAATTGAGAGATATTTTTATTAATTTAGCCAAAATTATAATTTAAATAAGGGAGAATTTTAATGTTAGCGCTAAACTTGTTAACTGTACCAATTTTTACTCTAAAACAAATTACCCTGAAATTTTCATTTTAATAAATTTATACAAGTCTAAAATTTTCATTTGAAAAACTATAGCAGTTTTACTCTTAAAAGAGCTGTTGAATATTTTTGTCAAAATCCACAAACTTCAATTAAAATTTAGCTCCGATGGTGAAAATTTATTAAATTTAGAGAAAATTATAAGTTTAGTTGAAATCTAACTTTAGTTCTTTCGATTTTAAAAATAAGAATTTAGTTCCTATAATTTTAAAAATTATAATTTCAGTTTAATGGTTTGATAAAGCCTAAAAAAAAAGTTGTTATTCCTAATGGTCAACAAATTAAGTATTAATAAGTTAATTATTCACGTGTTAATGATGAAATTATGATTTAAAGTCTCGTTTGATAATCATTTTGTTTTCTACATAGATTTCTACATCTTAAAAACCAAACTAAAATTAAAAACAAAAAAAAAGTAGCTTCCAAAAGTTTGTTTTTGTTTTTAAAATTTCGTTGACATCCACGTACTTTTTTTAAAGAAAGTTAGATACAATGTAGGAAATTAAAGATGAAACATATTGTAGAAAGTAGGAGTAAAAATAAGTTTGAATTTCAAAAATCAAAAATAAAAAATAAAATGGTTATAAAACGAACCTAAATTATTCATTTAACTAAAAATCACATCTTTTATGCATGAATAGTAAATTTTTAAGTATTTAATTAGCCAATAATTATAAACAACAAAAATTATATTCTATATTTTATAAAACCATAAGAATTAAATTATAATTTTAAAAATTATATAGACTAAATTTTGATTTTTTAAATTATAGAAACTAAATTTTTAGAAAAGATGAAAAACAAATTCCAATTTTCAGGATTTAACCTGTAATCGTGGAGTTGAAATGAATTATCACCGATCAAAATAAGTAACTTGCCACCAACTCATTCAGTAAAATTGGTCATTCCACTAAGTTAATGTTAGAATGTTTAATTAATTTATTTAATTACTTTCAACGTTTTTGTAGAATTACTAAAAAAAAAAAAAAAAGTTGGTGCTTTTTTTTTCTTTTTTCTTTTTTTTTTTTTTTGTAAAATACCTACTATTTTTTCTATAAATTAAAAAAATATGTTCACATCATTGATTGTAACAAATTTATTAATATGAAATAAAAAACAATATTAATATTATTGAATTAGTTTGGAAAAAAAAAGTAAATTTATTATAACGATAAATTTTATATTTTGTTTAATTAATAGACAAAAATATAAACGTTAAAATTTGAAAATAGAATTTTAACCAAGTTTTTTTTTTCCAAAATTCAATAAACATTTTAGAAACTAATTTATTATAGGATGTCACTTAAGTACTATTTCTCACTTGATATTTAAAAATTAATAGGAAGTAGGAGGAAGTAGGGTGATTTCGGTTCGGTTTTTGTCAGTTTTGTACAAAATCGCCAACCGAATCAATATCTTCAGTTTTCAAAAAATGGATTTGATCCAATGTCCAATAAGGTATAGACCATTAGTTTGGTTTTCAATTGGATTGGTTCGGTTTTTGTAAGAACCCGGCTTCTAAACAATCCTAAACCTAGTTCTTACTCAACATGCATGATTCAAATACATTAAACATCCAAACTTTAAAATAGAAAGCTGTAAACAAATGTCTGCTTTATTCAAACTAGAAACAGTTTACAATTCAATCCATAAAAAGTTAAACACAGTAAAACCTCTGGCCAGAGATTATTAAAACAATTTAAAACATGAAATCCAATACAAGTAAAAGTCTATTCTGCATGTTGAATCAAGACAACAAAACAAATAATAAAAACAGTGGACGCCCACGATCATTCAGCTCTTCCTCCTCTAGCCGTCTCGGTGCTGTCCCAAGTTACCTGGTGGAAAAACGACAAAAAAGGGTGAGTACGAAAGCACTCAGTAAGAATCCCCAACGGGGTACAGTACGCAAAAGCCACATCATCTAGCATCCTAGCATACATGCAATACAGATTACCAACTGCAACATAGCATAAGTCATTAACATGACTCCCCAACCTCAAGAGTCTCTAACTCTCTACTAAGTGATCAGCTCTCTAACTGATCCTGGATACTTGGGAGAGTTCCCAAACATCTGGCTCTAAACAGGACAACGATGGTGTACTGACGATACTAGCCCAAGAGAGCTGTCCTCTGGCATCTAATGCGTGTGCGCGCACACCGCATGCTGCTGCAAATCGGGGCATATGTAGAACTACACAAACTACGCCGGTCCAGGTACGCATGCCTAACTAGACTCGGAATGGTGTCCACTGATCCACAGCAGGTGGGAGGCCTTCGGCACCCAACTGTGACAGCCTGTTCATACCAACACCTGAAGCTAAGGATCGTTCCAAGGTAGGCTTACACCAAGAAAAGAACCTCGTTCTAGCAGGTCACAGACTAGGCTTATGCTGGGATGGTAAGCTACACCACACCCGACTGTCGGGGGCAGGAAATCAATCCTCACTGGTCTTGACCGACGGGGATAACATACGTCGTGTCCACAGCCTTTAGATGATGACAACTTGAAAAACTCTATCTAAGATTGAAAAAGACTAATTCTAAACAGCAACCGACAGTCATCCAACAAGCATAAAAAGGTACCCTAACAAGATACTACAATCTCAAGTTACCTCAGTGCTACATGCCATGCCCTAATAGATCATTCACAAGATTCCAACATAACAGA
This sequence comes from Sechiopsis laciniata, assembly GCA_037833695.1. Taxonomy (NCBI): domain Eukaryota; kingdom Viridiplantae; phylum Streptophyta; class Magnoliopsida; order Cucurbitales; family Cucurbitaceae; genus Sechiopsis; species Sechiopsis laciniata. Next base: position 13,534 of record JBBMKA010048696.1, read on the forward strand.
AACAATACGTGCAGTCAGTACAAGCCAAATACCACAAGAACCTATCCACTAACACATGCTCGTAAAACAGTATAGCAAGCGAGCAAGCATACAATCAATGAAAATTTACGCAGGGTCCACACAACCCACAACAAGGAACCCTTACCTGAAAAGATAGAAACTAAGTGCTCCTTGAGCTGCACATAACCAACACGAACAAACTGAACCTAAACAAATAAATTCTAATTTAATTAATATCTAAACAACCAACTAAATTAACAGGGAATGCAGGGAAGTAGAACTCACCCACGAACCCGAAAGAGGGCAGGACGAAGCTCGGCGAAATGACTGTTTGGACACTAGCGCGCGCGTAGGGCTACACAAGGTGGTGCGGCAGCAAAGGCACGACAGGCTGCAGGCGGGTGTGTGCAGCATCGCGAGGTGGGCGAGGTGGTCTGCTCGCCTGCGACTGGCACGGCATGCGGGCGTTACACTGCGGAGCGGCTGTGAGGCTCGATGCTGCTGTGCAGGCGGACCAGTGCGAATGAGCGGCTGCTGCGCAAGCGAAGGCGAGGCTACTCGCGTGCGGCGGGCTGAACGGCAGCGAACGCGAGACGAAGCGGCGATTTATGATCGGGGGGCGTGCGATCGCGGGCGGTGCTGCGGGCTCAGGGCTGCGATCGCGAAGGCGATCCAGGCGTGGTGCGGTAAGGTGAGGCTGAGCGGCAATTTGCGATCACGGGGCTACTGCTCGGTGCTACTGGACGAGCTTGGCTCGTGGTTGGTCTCGGTGGCAATGGGGCAGGGAAGGAGAAGAGGAAATTGATGGAGGCTTCTCTCTAGCTCTTCTGTTCCTGGGAACGATCGAATAAAACACAACCGCCTTTTTCTTTTCTTTTTTTTTTTCTTTTAAATAACAAAACAAAACAAATGCTTTTCCCTTCAAAACTTGCAAAACTAACACTGATGCCCTGAAATAGCAAAAATAGCCCAAGACTCATTAAAATGCAAAAACAACCTTGAAGCTCAATAAATTAGCAAACTAACCTAGAAGGAGAGAATTACCAAAATGCCTTTCAATACTAAAAGACAATAACGGCCCAACGAAACAACCGAAATAGCTGAAAATCATACTTAGAGAACCATGACGAAAATCCAGGTTGTTAAAGTTTTGGTCCGATCCAATGTCTAATTTTTTTAATATATAAAAAATAACATTTCTCATAAACAACAATTTTTTAAAGGTCGAAAGTATTTTTGAACATATTGAAAATTATTTAAGGATGTTTTTTAATTGAAATGTGAGTGAAATTAAAATCATTAAGCTACCTTCTTTTATAAAATTAGTTTCAAATAGATAATGACAACTAATATGAAAAAAAAAAAAAAAAAAAAAAAAAAAAAAAAAAAAGCAAAGTTTAAAAAAATTCCTTGGAAAACCTATTGACCTTCAAAGGCTAAAACAACATTCACCATAAGATATTGATTTTCAAGACTTAGGAAATGTTCTAAATAATGGAAGGAATATGACTTTATATGACTTATTAACAATATTTTATTGGTTTTTTTAAAACGAAAAATGGAACCGATCTAATATTTTTCGGTTTTTTCAAATTACAAACCGATATGTCCAAACATCTGATCCATTGGAACGTATTGGTTCGGTTCGGTTCGATTTTTTTTTTTTTTTTTTTTTGTTTCACCCCTAATAAGAAGATTGTAAAGATCACATGTGATCCATAACATCTAATCTATAAGGGGTTGTTTGGATAGGTATTTGTAGGAATGATTAAAATGAGTGGTTAGAATGAGAAGTTATTTTGAGTGATTAAAAATTGAGATTTGTGTAACAGTTCGTTTTGATTATGATTTTTGTGAAGCCGTTGCAGGCAATAGCTCGTTTCGATGCAGATATTAGTGGAGAAGTTGCCAAAAAAACTCGTTTGGATGGAGATTTTTGTGGATGAGTTGCATGAATAGCTCCTTTGGATGAACATTTTGGAGGTGAGGTTAGGTTGATATTTTTAAATTTTATTTATATAGACAATTTTGTAATAAAATTTTCTTCATTCCTACACAATCTCTCATTTTCATTAATATTGGTCTATTTGTCTTTTCTAATTATTTTATTTTGAAAATTTATAAAAATATCTAAATTATTTGAATGATGTTAAAATATTGTACTTTGCATGTTTGATTCTGATTGATTTTTTTTTTTTCAAAAAAAAGGAAAATTATTGAAAACATAAAATTATAGATTGCCAACGAAATAATTAACACTTGATCTGTTTTGAAAAACTAAATTTTCCATTCTTTTATATTTATCAATTTTTCACATTAAAAAAAAATCAAGATTATTATGGATTAAAATATTATTTTAATCGAAAGTTTCTTCCATATTAGTTATTATATTTTCAAATGTATTAGTTTATGTAAATTGATGTATATAATAAGTTTGAAGTTAACTTTAATCGAAACTGAATTTAATAATAACTCGTTAAATAAAAATTTAATCAATTTGAAGTTAGAAATTTAACACAAAAAAAAAGAAGAAACCTAAATGTATTATGACATATAAAGTTGTTATAAATAAAAACTTTGTGATTTAAAGTTATAATAGATATGTCATAGAAATTAAAACAAAAACGTGCAATAATATGACAAAAAACGCATAGATTTTAACTTTTAAAATATAATCAAACCCTATAATAACACCTTATTTTAGAATATTAATTACAAATTTTATAATATTTTTTTAAATCAAAATTTTATAATATTGTGTCTGTATATAATAAAAATACATATACACTAAATCTTTATTTTATTTAAAAACTTAATAAAATTATTGATCGTTATAAAGTTATAAGTGGACATAAAAAATTATTGGTAAAGTACAATATCTTTCAAGTAAACTAGGGGTGATTGGATTTAGAGGTACATCCGAGTTTGTTTTTAGTACATCATAACTTCTCCTAACTCCACCCAATTTCTCTCAACACCTCCCAACTCCTCTTCCACTCATTTTCAAATATCACTTCAAGCATCTTATTTAGTTATATTAAATTTTATCTATTTTTTAACTCATTTTTAATTTCTCAACTTTACCCTTTTTTTTCTCTCTAATTGAACTTTGATTCTTGCTATTAATTGAATTATTAATATAACTTACGAATTGATTTAAAATTAGATATTAGAAATTTAATGTTTAAAAATATAGAAATTTATTTATAAATATCTAAATTAAAATAAATAGTTTTTATCCTCTATTCACTTAATAAACGAATATAAAATTTAAAAAATAAAAAAGAACTCTAGTTCAACGTTATTGGTGTATGATTAATATGTCAGGAGTTTTTACTCCTCCAATAATTATTGTAATATAAAATTTAAAAGTAAAAAATTTATAAAGATAAACGATTTAAATTTATGATTTACATTCAATTTAAAAGTTAGATTCTAAATTATGAATTTAATTACACAAAATTAAAAGAAATAAGAAAAAAATTATTTCAATTTTGTTGTACTATATTATTATTTAAATGAAAACGTTTAATTTTGTAAATATATATAAAATTTAAATTTATGATTAACTCAATAATGATTAAATTTTAGAAATTGAATTGAAAATTAGACATTTAATTATAAAGATCAAGATTAAGAGAAATATTAATAAAAAAAAAAAAATCTATTTTTTCAATTTTTTTGTATCACCTTTCTTGTCATATTGATAAAAAAAATTACTCAAATGGAAAATTTGATAAATAACTTTAATTGATTGTTTTCACATAAATAATTATCAAAATTTGGAAATTGGATTATAAATTAAAAATTCAGTATAATGATCAAAACTAAAAGAAGTAGTTACTATTAAAATAAATACAAAAAGAAAATCTACAATACCAAATTACAAACAACCATTTTACTCCACAAATAATGAAAATTTTGAGTTAATATTAAAAAAATAATATCTTTTGGAATTTATATATTTAAACTATTTAATATAAAATAAAATAGATTGAAATTATAAATGGATAAAAACATACCATGATTACAAAAATATTTATAATATATAAAATAAACATCACATTCACTCAACATCATCCTCTCCTCTCTTTTTATAGCATCAATCTCCAAATAATTATTTCATCTCTCCAAATTACTCCACTTCCTCTCCACTTCTCTCCTCAATCAAACTCTAAAATCCAAAGTGAAGATAATCTAATATTTTAGGTACCTAACAAGGAATTACATGAAAAAATTAGAAATAAATTGTTATTTTGTAATTTAAAATGAAGAATTATTTTGAATGATTAAAAATAAGTGTTAATTTTTTAATAGTTAAAAATGAATAATTAAAAATAAATAGTTATTTTAAGTGATCATAATTATCCCAGGGATAGTGATAACTCATTCAAATCCCTAAAATTTGTTACCAATGTACGACCAAATATTCAATTTGACTGGCCTTACAAAATTGTTTTGATGATTGATGATCTCTTTAAATATTGCAAAAAGTACAAATCAGGTGTATTATAACTTTTTTTTTTCAATTTGTTTTTTAAACCACAATTAAGTTCTTAAACTAAAGAATTATTACAAACAAATACTAATTTTCTACGTTAGTCTTTTGTTTTATTACGAATTAAGATCCCAGTGCAAAGGAGTAGAGCTAGTGGTATCTTGTAAGAACTAGTAACTAACATTCATTCTAATAACCTCTTTAAAATTTGAACTTATTTTCACTCAAATTTTTTATAATATCTTTTATCTTTTTTACAATGTAATCTTTTCTTAAAAAAGTATATGAATACTAACCATATTTCAAAACAAAAACAAACTTTTTTGTTTCTATAAATGTAAGATGTAGATATCCAAGTAAGAAAAAATTTATGGTAAGATAGTTGTTGTAGGCTTAAATTTCAAAAATAAAAAATTAAAAACAAAATGGTTATCAAATAGTAAGATACTTGTTTCTCTCATTCCCAAATGTTATTGAACAAAAAATAAAATAAAAAATATCGAATGGGTCAGTGGCTCAATGATTTTATTGTTTGGTTGTAAACCAGTTCAGCGTCACAGGTTCGATCCCGGGTATCGGTATTTGTACCTCTCCTCCGATATGTACTAAAAATAATAATAAATAAATAAATAAAATTAAAAATTAAGATAACAGCTCATTGGTGGTTTGAAAAAAAAAATTTAGGTGTTAGAATTCTATTTTGATTCTTAGATTTAAAGCTTATTTCATTTTAACTTTACACTGTTCAATTTAATTCTTAGAGTATGGAATTTGTTTTATTTGAATCCTAATCTTTTAAATGTTGAATTTTAGTCCATAATCAATCAAAAAAATTTTATAAAAGTAAAATTAATACAACCCATTAATGGAAAAAAATGGTCAAATTTTTTGTTTTTTCTTTTAATTTTGGAAGAATAAAATTTCTGATTTCAATTAAGGCGGTTTTAAAAAAGAAAAAAGAACGATCAATTTAGGACTACCTTGTGGTGAGGAAAGTAACCTTTCATTACAATACAAACCAAATCAAGGGAACAAACCCCTTAAAAAAAACACAAGGCCCGTTTCATAACATAAAACGTGCCAACCAAAAAGCAAAATAGTAAGGAATCGAATGTTGATAGGAGATGAATAAGAAAAAATTGTGTTCTTAACAAACCTGGATTTCGAACAATCCACAAAAAAGAAAGGAGAGTCATCAACAACTTTAAGTCGATTGACTTTTGATAAGCATGAGAGATAACCCTACAAAACACGAGAAAAAACGAACTTGACATTGCCAAAGCAGTAAGGATAATGGTCAATCTCAGAAGAGATCGATTCCTTCATTTGAACGACAAAACCAACAATCACCTATAGCTACATTTATCCACTAGTTCTAAAGAATGGTGTTGTGACATAAAGGTGCTCAAACAACCAACAAATTAAAAAAAATAATAAAAAGATGAAATTTGAAAGCAGAAACAACAAGATGGAAAAAAAAAACGAAAAATAAATTAGATGGACCACACTTTCGAAATAGAAGAAGAAACGAAATCTAAAACCAACTAGGTCTGAAAGACCATCGATTTGGTTTAACAAGCCAACCGGTTCGAAAGAATCGATCGTGTGGACCTTGAAACCACCCGATTTAGGTGAACTGGGGATCCAGTTTACAAGGACCAACATACATTTTGCATGATCAATACTTGTCTCATCCTAGAGCCGTGCATCTGATAACTTTCCAACCCACTTCCCGTAAGGACCCGACCCAAATCAAGGTCTAAACCTAAGTCCTTAACTCTAAATGCATGAAAACGACGTTCGACATCTAGGGCATGTATAAAAACAAAACCA
>JBBMKA010048717.1:0-19860 GCA_037833695.1 Sechiopsis laciniata
AACTAGGAGCTCGAGAGAGCCAAAGAGGAGCCTTCAGTTGTCTGTGTCTTCGCTTAACTTAGTTTCGCCTAAGCGAATTTCTCCGAAATGTCTTATTCGCCTTCCAATGCATTTAAATCTAGTTTAAATTACATTTAAGTTTATTTTGCCTAGTTTAGACTCATCAAACAATTTCACCTTTTACTTGACTCTCTTCATTTCACTTAAACACGGTATTAATCACTAATCCCTATGGAGATGACCTTTACTTACATTAAAACTTGCTACAACTAAGACTGTGTATACTTGCACAACCTTTGGGGATCACACACACACTTCGCTGGTTTAAGTCTCCCTTCGCTTTGGCGAAGGTGAAGATTTGCCACGTCAGTATTCCATGTCATAACCATCATTATTATTTCTTTAATTATTGTGTTAGTGTGTCCATAACCAACACTACTGTTGTAGCGTATTTGAGTTTCGCATTGTTTACTGTTGATCCGCGAGGTTTAGTCTTGCTTCTCCACATTGCACTTCCAACAAACATCTTTTCAGCATCAGAGGTACTTAATATTCATTTAAAGTGTGATTTTAGCATTTTAATGATACAATGCATAATTCTCTGTCTAGTCCCCCAATGCACGAGCATTAGTCTAAATCACCACTTTGCGAACTAAATTGACTCTTTCGCATAAGACTTTATATGCTAATTGCGAACAACTGATTCAAAATCAACCTAAATATTAACTCTATTTGAGAGTCATCAAACCCCCAAACTTGAATCATTACTCATCTCGAGTGATGCTAAGTAGGTCTTTTAGCTGCTGCAAATAGCCTCCTAATCAAAATACAAATGCTTTCTTTTTCGCTAATTTTTTTTTATTTAATGATAGAATTGCCTTAGTATGTCATACGCTTAATCATTCCAGTTTTTCTCTTGCCTGCATTCCTCCAATTCTATCTTGGTTCTTCCGCTAGTTGCCCTTAGTACAACGCATAATTCTTAGTTTGGGTTCCTATAACTCTAGCACAGTTTTTTAGTTACTTTGATTACCTTAAATTTGTTCAAAACATTCTGTCTGAAGCTCCTTTATTTGGGTTTCATTCCTAACCACCATTCCATAGTTCTTAAGAAGGTCAATTTGAGCATAAAACGTTCCTCCCAAACAATGGAATGCCAAGCTTTTGCTAAATGTGGCCAATAGAGCATTTTGTAATTCCTATAGCTTATTTGCGCTTTAGTGCCGTTTCAATTTTTGCCCAGAATGTTCTGATCTTTATTTTTCATAATAAAAAAAAAAAAAAAAAAAAATATATATATATATATAATTTTTTTATTTTTTATTTTATTTATTTGTTTTGTTTTTTTGTTCTTTTGTTTTTTTTACATGCTACGGGCTTGCCCTCACCCCCAAACTTAAAATTTTCACTGTGCCCAATGAAGGTGAGGTGAGGATTAGTTCCCCCAAACTTAAGTTATTCTAAGGCTCCATTTTCTTGTATTTAAGCTTTCGGTCCCCTCCCTAATGACTTTGCTGCTATCCCAAGTTTAACCAGAATCTATCCCTAAACATCCTTGTTAAAACACTAGCAAGTGTCAATTCCAGGGCAGACTAAGTTTCAGCATATGCAGGTAATGTTTTGGAAATGCGTAAAAATAAAAAGCGAAAAATAAAACATTGCATTTGTCAGAGTAGACTATTTAAGTAGGGTGTAACAGAGCAAAAGATTATAAATTTCGTAAGTAATTGATAAAGTACATGAAATAAAGCAAGAAAGATAGAGACTTCCTTTATTCATCCTCGGAGTCAGAGCTATCGAGGTCAAAGGAAGAAATAATGTCTAGAAACTGTGGCATTTATATGCGCGGATCTAATACTTCGAGCCTGTCAAATATTACATTGTCTCGTTCACGCGCATATTGTAGGTATATTTTCACGCTTCTGGCAAGCTGCTTGACGCAACGAGCCAAATCATATTCCATACTCCCATGCTCGCTTGGTGGTCGAGTAGGTACTTAGGCACGTCTAGAGGGACCTTCATCTGCTGCTGTAGTAGCAGGTTTTATTGCAAACTCTACCATTAGATGCTCAATGGTCGTATCTACATCTTCTAGAGTTCCACCCAGATGCGTCGACTGAGTTCTCTGATGCCTGGCAAGGCCTGCATCACTTTCGTTTCATAATTGGCATCGGAACAAGTCCTCCGATGCTGGCATTACATTTCTGCATCCTCCAAACTGCTCTTCCACCATCGTTGCTTTTCCTTCCCGATGTAGATTTTCCTCTATCTCGTAAAATGTGGCCACGTCAACAGGCCTAGAGGGATCGACTTCTTCATTTCCTCTACGCTCGCATTCCCTTGCTCTCGCAACTTCCTCTATTCTCTGATGGAACTCAGCAATGTCCCACTCCTCCATTGAAGTTGTTAAACCTTTAAAGTACCCCAATGTTTCAAAACTGCCAATCAACACCATCTGCAAGGGCCGTCTTGGTGCAGATACTGCTCTTTCTTCTCCGGGAACTTTCGAAGATTCTTCTGCTGCTACGTGCTCTACCGATTTTGAAGGTTGAACAGTGGCTCGCCTTCTCTTTGGGGTTCCAACTTGTAACTTTTCATCTTCCCTTTCAACATACGCTAGCTTTGTTTCTTTGCTCGGGGCCTTGAGTTTAATCATTTTCTCCTTGCCTCTCCATCCTAATATTCCAACTTCTTCTGTAATTTGTTGCGAGTTGTCGCACCATTGTAGATAGCTTGGATTTTGTCTGCGAAAGAGGGTTGAAGTTTCGAATGTTGGTAGTCAAGTATAGCCTTTTCCTTGGCTTTTAAAGACTAAACTGAAAGTACGGGATTTCTAGGACAGTGGATCGTCGCATTATGTCAGGGTAATGATTCCACTAAGGCGGCCGTGCAATTTCTACAGACCGTTAGAGCAACTTTCGTAAAATCTAGATACGAAATAGTCGATTGCAATAAATAACTGAATGATTGCATTTTAATGTCTTGCATGCCGAATATTTTATTCGATTTTGACCATCTCTAAGAACCATAAATTTAAAATCAGGTAAGGAAATGAAATAAATGCATTAAAATAAGAAAAGAAAATTAAGCTTCTGTAAGTAAGCATATAGAAAGAATTTTAACTAGCATGCTTGGAGCAAAAAATAAATGTACCCATATGCATTGGCTCCAAGCGCATGCTTGCGCACTCAAACATCGGTTAATGCTAACTAGGATATCCTGCGCTAAATTTCCTCATTCCAGTAATGCTTTAATCTTTACCCATTAACTGTGAATTCATTCTCATTGGCTTCGTTCTTTATCTAGATTGCTCCTCCCGGTTTAGCCTGAGTAATTCGGAATGGTCCAGGCCACTTGGATCTGAGCTTTCTTAGAAATAAACAAAGTCGTGAGTTAAATAAAAGTACTTGCTGACCTACCTTGAAGGTTTTCTGGAGTAGTCTATGATCATGCCATTTTTTTGTCTACTCCTTAATTTTGCATTTTCGTATGATAGGTGCCTGTATTCTTCTAAGTCAAGAAGTTGCATCATTCTAGCAGAATCGGCTTTTTGAAGATCAAAGTTTAACTTTTTCAGCACCCAGAAGGATTTATGCTCTAGCTCGAGTGGTAAATGGCAAGCTTTTCCATAGACAAGTCTATAAGGTGACATATTGAAAGGGGTTTTAAACGCAGTATGATAAGCCCAGAGTGAATCATCTCATCGCATGGACTGATCTTTCCTATTAGGTCCCACCACTTTTCTAAAATACTCTTGATTTCATGGTTGGATATTTCAGCTTGTCCATTGGTTTGCGGGTGATAAGGTGTTGCAATGCGATGCTTGATATTATACTTCTGTAGTACATGAGACTTCACTTTGTTTACGAAATGCCTTCCTTCATCACTAATCAGTGCTCGCGGAGTACCAAACCTTGTGAAAATATTCCTATGTAGAAATTTTATGGCCGTTTTCACATCATTAAAAGGTGTGGCAATCGCTTCTACCCATCTAGAGACATAGTCAACTGCAACCAAGATATACAAATCTCTGCATGAGGGAGGAAATGGTCCCATAAAGTCTATTCTCCAAACATCGAACAGTTCAACTTCCAAAATCGAAGTTAGAGGCATTTCATCCCTTTTTCTTATATTCCCTTTTCTTTGACACTTATTGCATGTTTTTGCATAGTGATGCACATCCTTGAATATGTTAGGCCAAAAGTAGCCTGATTGAACTTTTTTTTGTAGCAGTACGTATCCCACCAAAATGTCCTCCATAAAGCGATTCGTGGCATGATTCTAAAATTGCATTTATTTCTTTTTCTTCAATGCATCATTGAATCATTCCATCCATACATTGTCTGTATAAAAATGGTTCATCCCAAAAATAAAATCGCATATCATGAAAGAAACGTTTGGCTTGCTGCCTCGATAAGTTGGTTGGGATGATGTGGCTTGCTAAATAATTTGCAATGTCTGCAAACCACGGGGTTCCATTTTTCTCTATAATAGTTACCATGAATGCTCATTCGGGAAGCTTTCGGATATTTCGACCATGGATTTGTCAATCTTTCCATTTTCCATCCTTGATAAATGATCTACAACATCATTTTCACATCCCTTCTTGTCCTTAATCTCAATATCAAATTTCTGAAGAAGCAAAATCCATCTAATTAACTACAGTTTAGCATTCACCTTACTCATCAGATACTTAATTGCTACGTGGTCAGTAAAGACGATCACCTTTGATCCAACTAAGTAAGATCTAAATTTTTTGAGTGCATAGACTACGGGTAACAACTCCTTCTCATTAGTTGTGTAATTCAATTGCACATCATTCAGTGTTTGACTCATCTAATATATTGGGTGGATGAGTTTTTCTCCTTTATGTCCCAAAATAGCTCCTATTGCATAATCATTGGCATCACACATTAGTTCGAAAGGTTTTTCCCAATTGGGTGATATATAAATTGGGGCAGTGGTTAGTGCATCCTTCAGCTTCTCAAAAGCTTCAAGGAATCTTTGGTCAAACTTGAAAGGGCAGTCAGCTTCCAAAAGCTAACACAGGGGTTTCGCGTATTTTGAAAAATCTTTTATAAAATGCATGTAGAAAGCCGCGTGTCCTAAGAAACTTTGCACTCCCTTAACACTCCTAGGGGGTTCAAGTTTTTCAATTGCTTCAATCTTTACTTGATCGACTTCCATTCCAGTCTTAGAAATTTTGTGTCCTAGAACAATTCCTTCTTTCACCATGAAATGGCATTTTTCCCAATTGAGCACCAGATGCGTTTCTTCACAGTGTTGCGACACGTTCTTCAAATTCTTGAGGCAGTTGGAAAAATCATCTCCCAACACTGTGAAATCATCCATAAAGACTTCCATGATATTTTCTATCATATCAGAAACAATGGACATCATGCATCTCTGGAATTTTGCTGGAGCATTGTAGAGTCCTAAAGGCATTCTTCTGAATGCGAATATTCCATAAAGACAAGTGAAAGTGGTTTTCTCCTGATCCTTGGGATCAATTGTGATTTTGTTATACCCCGAATATTCGTCCAGAAAATAGTAATACTCTTTTCCTGCGATGTGATCTAACATTTGATCTATATAAGGCAACGGAAAATGGTATTTTTTTGTTGCTTTATTCAACTTACAATAGTCCACACACACTCGCCATCCAGTCACCGTCCTTGTCAGGATCAGATCATTTTTCTCATTTTGGATGATTGTTGTCTGATTGTCAAACAACTCAACCAGATTTCACTCAAGATATGCTATAACAATAATTTGATGCAGTACCTAAGAACTCTTGAGAAAATATGTGCAAATGTAGTCATTGTTGTAGCAAGTTTTATTCTCTCAAAGGTCATCTCCTCAGGGATTTGGTGTTAATTTTCAACTTCTTCTCAGAATAAGAATACATGGAGGTGTAACTGTGTTATAAGTGAATTAACAAATGAAATGCTAAAGCAGACGTTGAGATCAAATGCTTCAGCGACAATGCAATAAAGGTAAACAATGTAAATGATTAAAATGAAATAAGCAGTCAAATTCAAGTATCGGAATGAATTAGGCATTTTCAGAGGAAATTGCTTAAGCATCGAGATCTACTGGTAAGAAGTGAATGCTGATTTACTCTCACTCTGCTCTCTCTCGAGTCACAGCATTTAATTATAAACAGAGTCACAACAACATTAGTAAAATTGTTATCTCTAACAAATCCTTAAATTGCAAGAAACTTAAACAAACCTAATGTGATTCAATGCAAGTTCACTCCATCATGTTCCTCTCGGAATCGAACAAAGCAAGCATGAATGGTTGATCAGACGAAACGTACTTGGAATTAAAACAGCATGAATACATAATTCAATATGTTTCTACTCAATATAACTGAAACTTCACTCCTACTTACCTAATTCCTCCGATTAGGGTTTTAGCTACTCATATTAACAATCAAAACAATAGCAATTGTAAAAACAGAGTAATCATTCATCATATAAACTTGCAAAATTGCGAAATCAAACTGATAATAGTTCAAACAATTGCAGAAATCAAATAAACAGAGATCAGAAAGCGTAGAGAAGAAAAAGCCTGTTGCGATCTGCGAAATGAAGTTTGCTTCAGATCCAAATCCACTACTCTGCTTAACAATGCTCCTCGAATCAATAAAACTCCAAATCTGAACTGAAATTGCTATGAACTCCAACGTAGCTTGAATAAAATAAACAAAAGGAACAACTACTTTAGAATTTGAAAATGCTGAAAAGTAAAAATGCGCTTGAAACAAAAATCTAGAAATTGAGAAAATGAAGAAAAACTCTCTGAATTCAAATATGCTCTAGCTTAAATACTTCTCCCAATAGCTCCCGCCTAACGACCAACGGCTGGGATAAGATGCTTCCACATAGTAATTATCGCCCTTCATTGATGATCGCCATGTGTCCTTTCAAGAATAGTAACGCCATTTCTGATGCTTTCAACTTAGCTCTAAATTTATGCTCAAGCTATCTGGCACTTTGCAGATCCTAAAATTTAAGCAATTAACGATAATCAGGATTTTGAACTTATCATCCTAATTTCTCACACAATGATGCATAAATGTTGAAAAATCACTTGATAACTTGCTCTACTCAGAAAACTGTAGAACTTAACTAATTGCTAACACATTTCTAAGTTTGGTCATAATTTTTCTCAACTCATGGTAACAATTCAGGGAATTTACTCAAAATTGTCTTTATAAGGCAGCAAATACTCTCAATTCTTGAGAGCTATCACACCCCCAAACTTAGATTATTTCTCATCCTTGAGTAATAGCTCAATTTCTAATTCAGAACTCTTTCTTTTTTAGTATCTTTCCCTGCTTCAGAGGAACAAACCTTTTCATCAATATTGCAGCAAATAACATCTTGCAATGCAAGTCAATCATATTTCCAAACAGAGAGAATTTTATAGCTAAACAATGCTGAAGCAATGTTAAAGTTCAAAACTTTCCATTTTACTATTCCTCTACAGCTCACAGCTCTCACAAAGACTTTCAACCTAGAAATTTTGCCTTTAAGTTCTGATAGCTTCTACTCTCTAATAAGGAAATAATCACTTGCTTAAGCTTTTTTTCTTACTCCCTTCTCCTTTGGTTTTGTCCTCATCTTTTGCCGAAGGAATACTCTCCTTTTATCGCTTCCATAGGATTCCTCACTTATGATTTTCTACTGCCATTGCTCATTTCTCAAGAATCAGTGTTCAACATTCATAGGATTAGTGTTTGCTTAGAGCAATAACAGCGGAGAAATTCCATGAAAACCTAATCCTTCATTTTAGCCCTTTGATTTACTTCAGCAATATGGCAACTATCCATGTTTTCTTTTTTACTTACTGAATCACTCTTTAAGCATTTTGCTTGGGCAAACTCATAGATTTTGCAAAATCTTGGACATTTCATTGTCCTAATGAAAAACACACTTCCCCCCAAACTTGAAGTTTGCAGAAAAAGGTTTAAGGCTTGGACTGAGTTCTTTATTAAATTACTTCCGCTTTCATCTACCCTAAACAAATTTTCTTCAGCCAAAAATATTTATGCTAGCGCGGGCCTTGATTCATAGTAAAATTTTGTTTTGTCTGTTTAATGCATTACTTCAGCAAAGTAAAGATATAAAATAATGCTAAAAAAGAAACACATTTGAAATGCATAAACAGAAATATTTCATTGCTAAAGCATGATAATTGACTTATTGACCTACTGAAACAGGGTTTAACAATACAGATATTTCAACAAAAAATAAGCTTTTCCCAAAGTTCCTTCTAAGATAGAGTTCGTTAGCTCTCATCTTGCAGTAAACAAGAAATAAAAAAAATAACAAAAACACACAATCACACAAACAGGAATTTAAACATAAAAACTAGGATAAAACAATCATTCCTTTCTTCTTTCAGATTTCTTCATCATCCGATTCTTCTTCTTCACTTCTAAACTTCAACAATCTTTCTGGAAATTTTGGAAAGTTGGGACCTGGTTTCTAAATAGATTCAAAGTAGCTTTTCAACGCTTCATTGCGTTCAGATATGTACTTCCTTAATTCAGCATCTTCTTTCTTCTTTTTAGAGATATAGCTCAGGATTTTAGCAATTTTTGTAGCTATTCCAACTCCTCCACTCTTTCCATCAGCCTCTTTATCTTAGGCTTTGCTATCACAGTAATCGATTTCTTTCTTTCTAGAATCTCATCTTCTGGTTTCTTCCGCACTCATTGATTAGCAAAAATGACAGATATATGGTGGGGAAAAAAAATTTTACCCACTTTTTTGCCAATCCATCTGGACACTTCTTCAGAAATTATCTTTCTAATGTTGATCGAACATCCGTCCATAATTGCATAAATCAATATAGCTCGTTGCTGCGTCAATGTGGTGTCATGAGTCTTAGGCATTAAATTTGACTTAATGAATGTTGCCCACAGATGAGCTTCAGGATTAAGAAAAGTTGATTGGAATTTGATAGACTCCTTCTCGTGGATCAATTTAGCTCCAACTGATCCAATTATTTTTAAGCATCGATCCATATGTTCTTTTGAAGGACTTTTCAACAGCTTTTCATAATCTGAGTTATCTATGTCAAACATCCTAAATGCAGAGTTCCAGTCTTCAGATCTCCATCTGATAATTTTTCCTTGTACTCGCGTAGTGAAACTCTCACTATTGGACACTCCTGCATAAAACTCTAACACCCAGTTCTTTCTGACATCTTCCTTCAACTCACAGAGCCCTTCCCAACCTCGTTTCTCTATTTCATTCTTAAATGACTTCGGTAGCTTCTCAGATTGAATGTCCCTTGCTCTAGCAACAACGGTTTCTTCCTTAATTCTTCTAATCATTTTTTGATTTCTCCTAACGTACAACCAATGCTGTAGCTTTATCCTCATCCAGATTAACGATATCCTTCCCCTTTCTCTTCTATTTCTCAGGTAGGATTGCTTCTTTGTTTTCAAGGCTTGCGACTGCGACCCTTATTTTCTCTACTGCCTTCTTTTCCAAAATTTTGGTTTCCTCTTCTTCAGGAATAATGGCTTCTGGAACTTCTTCTTCAACATGTTCCATTTCTTGATCACTGTCTTCAATTTCATCTTCACTATCTTCCTTCTCCTCTTGATTTTCCTCTATCAAATTTTTTGAACTTTCTACTTCTTTTACTCTTTTCTCTTCTTTCAGTATTTCATCTTTCTCCCTTTTCTTCCTTTTCTTGGTCTGCCGTTAATGCTTTTGCGTCCTCCATCCTCTCATCAACAGATGATTCATAGTCCGTCTCTCTGTCTTTCTTATCAGAATTCTTTTCCTCAGCATCTAATTTTTCTTTTAAAGTTCTCTTTTTCAGTACTATACTTGGACTCAAAGGAACTTTCCTTTTAATCGTCGATAAAGGCTTTTTAGTAGTAAGGGTTGGGCTTTTGGCTCTCATTAGCGTAGTTATAACTTTCAATTTGACTATCTCTTTTTGCTTTTCTAATTTCTTTGGTCTTGCCACAGAGGCTTTTGCTTTCTGCTGTTTAGAATGAGGTTCACCTTTTTCTACTTGAGTTTGCTCCAGCAACTCCATCTTTTTCTTTATGCTCTTTTCTTGCTTTGGCTTTACTGTTTTTGGTTTAGCGGCACCTCCTCTCATCCTTGCCATTTTACCTTTGGGTTTCTAGGTTAAAAAAAAAAAAAAAAATCTCGGCAGCTCTATAGTGATTCAAATTTAAAGCTCCATTTTACTTAAGGTTTCAAAAATTGCTTTCACTCTTCAGTTGCATAACAGGTCTTTTTAAGGAATTCAAAACGCTATGGCTTTTTTGTAATTTCCGTTCATGCATGGGGTAAAAATGTAATTTTACTAAGGATTCTCCTTTTTGAAGATCACGGCTTCCCGCTCTTAACACGTGGCACTTTCTATTTTTCCACTCGTTGAATTTCAAATTTCGAATCTTCTAAAAAACGTTTTTTTCATGACTGTTAATCTTCTTGTCAGAGAATGAGGGATCTCGACAAATGCTCTAGCAACAATCTCGAGGGAATTTTTGATTCATTTGAAAAGAACAAAGATAAAACAAAACATACAAGACAGAATAACAAAAACATACAAAACAAAACAAAACTCCAATTTTTTTATTTTTAATTTTTTTAATTTTTTTTTTCAAATTCAGATCATAGAGAGTCATTTAAACAAGGGGAAAAAAATACTAGCCTGGCACGAAGCAACGTTCATTGAATAAGAATTCCTTGCATACCTTTGCTCCCGCACTCCGCCACTTACTTTTCATATTCTACAATGGTTAGGAAGAATCCATTTGTCTGAACTCTTTTCCATAGAAATGCTTCACTCTGTGTCCATTCACTAGGAATTCACTGTTGTCTTTTTCATTCCTCAACAAAATAGCTTCATGATCATGTACTTTAATCACTTGAAAAGGGCCAGACCATTTAGACTTTAATTTCTCTAGGAATAATTTGAGTCTCGAATTGTATAACAGTACTTTCTATCCCACAGCAAATTGCTTTGGTCTAATCCTCTCATCATGCCATCTCCTTGTTTTATTTTTATAAATTTTAGCATTCTCATAAGAAAACTGTCTTAACTCTTCCAATTCTAAAAGCTGTAGCTTTCGTGCAGGACCAATATTTTTGGAATTGCAGTTCAACTCTTTTGTGGCCCAATATGCTTTATGTTCTAGTTCCAAAGGTAAGTGATGGGTTTTTCCATACACAAGACAAAATGGAGGCATACCCAAAGGTGTCTTAAAGCTGTTCTGTACGCCCATAATGTATCTTCAAGTTTGCTCGCCTAGTCTTTCCTGTCTGGTTTTACTACCTTCTCCATAATCATCTTAATTTCACAGTTGGATACTTCAGCTTGACCATTAGTTTGTGGATGATATGCTGTAGCAACTTTGTGCCTAATATTGTATTTTTGCAATACAGCTGATAATGCTCGATTCACAAAATGAGTACCCTCATCACTGATAAGTGCTCGCGGTATTCAGATTCTTGTAAAAATTTGCTTCTGCAAAAATTGCATTACCGTTACTGCATCATTCTTAGCACATGCTAATGCTTCTATCCATTTGCTAACATAGTCCACTACAACCAAGATATATTCATTCCCATTAGACTTTGGAAATGGTCCCATAAAATCTATTCCTCAAATATCAAATAATTCTATTTCCAAAATATATTTGAGAGGCATCTCATCACGTTTTCCAATGTTTCCTATCTTTTGACAATTTTCACAAGTCTTGACAAATTGGTAAGCATCTTTAAAAAGGCTTGGCCAGAAATAACCCGCTTGAAGAACTTTAGCTGCTGTTTTTGCTCCTTCAAAGTGTCCTCCATAAGCTGCAGCATGACATTCTACTAGAATCTCCTGAGCTTCTTTTTCGTCAACACATCTGCGGATGATATTATCAATACATTTCTTATATAGAAATGGTTCGTCCCAATAATATGCTTTCGCCTCATGTAGAAATCTTTTCCTTTCTTGATAATTCTGGTCCATAGGCATCAATCCACTTTCCTTGAAATTTTCTAAGTCCGCAAACCATGGTTCTTTTATATATTCCTGTAGCACAAATAGTTGCTCATCTAGGAAAGATTCTTTGATCTCTGTTTCCTCAAACTGTGCTTTAGCATTACCTATCCGTGATAGATGGTCTGCAATAACGTTTTCGCTTCCTTTCTTATCTAAAATTTCAATGCAAACTCTTGAAGTAATAACACCCACCATATCAATCTAGGCTTTACATCAGGCTTCTTAAACAAATATTTGATTGCTACGTGGTCTGTGTTAACACTAACCTTCGATCCTATCAAATATGCTCTGAATTTATCTAAGGCAAATACCATTGCTAAAAATGATTTTTCTATAGTTGTGTAGTTGCGTTAAGCATCATTCAACATTCTGCTAGCGTAGTAAATTGGATGAATTAATTTATCTCCCTTCTTCCCTAGCATCGCTCCTACTGTATAGTCACTAGCATCACACAATGCTATAGGATTTATCCCAATCTGGTGTACACAGTATCGGTGCAGATATTAATGTTGTCTTCAAAAAATTAAATGCTTTCTTGCAAGCATTGTCAAATTTGAACTTTCGATCTTTCTCAAGCAATTTGCACAATGGTCTTGATATTTTTGAAAAATCTCTAATAAATTTTCTATAGAAACCTGCATGTCCTAAAAACTTATGATACTTTTGACATTTGTGGGGTGTTCCAATTTTTCAATAACCTCTACTTTTGCTTTGTCAACTTCCATTCCACATTCGAAATCTTATGCCCAAGCACTACTCCTTCTATCACCATGAAATGGCATTTTTCCCAGTTTAGTACTAGGTTTGTCTCTTCACATCGTGTTAACACTCTCCTGAGGCTACTCAAACATGCTTCAAAAGTCTTGCCAAATACTGTAAAATCGTCCATAAAGACGTCCATACTTTGATCTATCATGTTAGAAAAAATTGCCAACATGCATCTTTGGAATGTTGCTGGCGCATTACATAATCCAAATGTCATCCTTCTAAATGCAAATATTCCAAATGGACAAGTAAACGTGGTCTTTTCTTGATCTGCTGGGTCTATAGTGATTTGATTGTATCCTGAATAACCATCTAGAAAACAATAGTATTCCTACCCATCAAGTCTGTCCAACATTTGGTCTATAAATTGTAAAGGAAAATGATCATTCTTTGTAGCTTTGTTTAGCTTCCTATAATCCATACAAATTCTCCATCCAGTCATAGTTCTAGTGGGTATCAATTCATTTTTCTCATTTGTAATCACTGTCATACCTCCTTTTTTAGGCACATATTGAACCAGACTGACCCATTTGATATCTGAGATTAGGTATATGACTCCCACATCTAACCATTTAACTATCTCTTTCTTGACTACTTTTTTCATTGCAGGTTTCAACCTCCTTTGCGGTTCAATAAATCTAAAACTATCATCTTCTAGATTGATCTTGTGCATACAAAAAGAAGGGTCAATCCCTTTTAAATATGCTAATGTCCATCCGATTGTCTTTTTATGCTGCTTTAGCAAATTTAACAATAAAACTTCCTTTTGTTCATCGAGCTTGGATGAAATTATAATAGGTAAAGTGTCTTGATCTCCTAAATATGCATACTTCAAATGCTTTGGCAAAATCTTCAATTCAAGATCTGGCGGTTCTTCAATTGATGGCTTGGTAGAAGACGTCTTTCTTTCTTCAAGATTAAGATAATCAAAATGCATACTTGCTAGGATCTCCCTAACCTTTGGTTCCTTTTCTAAAAATTCTTCTAATAGTTTATTCGTCTCATTCAGCTTTTGATATTGCTGTTGCAAATTCGTCTTTCGCATCTGCTCAACTTCTTTATCTAGCACATTAATTACTGAACATTCTTCTACTCCAGCAGGTTGCATCATAGAATTATAGATATTGAACTGGATTTCTTGATCACCCATCCTGATAGTTATTATACCCTTTTGAACATTAACCAATGCTTTCCTAGTTTTCAGAAATGGTCTATCTAGAATGATTGGTACCTCTTTATCAGCTTCGTAATCCAATATGATAAAATCAGCTGGAAAAACAAATTTATCCACTTGCACCAGAACATTTTCTAGTTTTCCCTCTGGTGTTGTCATAGATCTGTCAGCTAACTGTTTCTTGACTTCAGTAGGTTTTGCTTCTCCTATGCTAAAACGCTTGTATATTGATAACGACATCAGATTTATACTTTCTCCCAAGTCGCATAATGTTCGTCCTAATTGCTGACCTCCAATTGATATAGGTATGGTGAATGCTCCTAGATCTTGCTCATTTGAAGGCAACTTACTTTTAATTATAGCACTGCACTCAACACTCAACATTCAATGATACTAACTTTAACTCTTCTAAAATGTCCTTTTCCAGTAATGCCTCTTTCAGAAACTTCATGTAATTCGGCATCTGTTTCAAAGCTTCTAATAATGGATTGTTTATCTCAATTTTACTCAAGATGTCTACAAATTTCTCGTACTGCTCTGCATCTTGTTTCCTCTTCTTAAGTCTCTGAGGGAATGATGGTGGAGGTGGTGTAAACTCAACTTCCTCACTACCTTTCCTCTTCTCATGAACTTTAGTTGAAGCATCTGTGACTTCTTTCTAGACTATTTGTTCTGCTACTGCAATGTGGTTTACTTCAAAAGGTGTTCCATCTGAAATTGCTTCCACAAAATGCTCATCATTTTTTTCATCACAATCCATCCTTGTGCTGTGGTTCCTTTTTGAATATCTTCCCTTCCAGTGGGTTCATTCTCACAGTTTTCAACTAATTCAATAAACTTAACTTGTTCTTTTCCTTCTCTTCTGTTGGCTTCAGGTCAGCTGGCAGCTTTCCTAATGGTCTTTGTTTCAGGTCATTGGCTAACTGGCCCATCTGGATTTCTAGACTTCTCATTGTGGCCTGTTGTCATTGAAGAACTATTTCTGTTTTACTCATAAAGTCTTTCATCATATTCTCCATTGAATTTCCAGGTGGATGCTGTTGCATTCTGCCTCTTTGATTTTGATGATTCTGATAAACATCGTGTCCTTGGTTATACTGTATCGGTGGTGCATTGAATACTAGTTGAGCTCCTCCTATCCTTAGCTGTGTTTGTCCTTGGGTATTAGGATTTGTCACATTACTTTGATTACTCCACGAAAATTAGGATGTTGTCTCCATCCCTGGTTATAAGTATTTGAGTATGGGTTGTTCTGTCGATTGCCTTGCACATTTCTTGCATAACACACTGATGATGGTTTAATGGGCAAAATTCATAAGCATGCGCTTTCCCACATACTACACATGATTCCATTGTCAATTGTCCAACTGTTGACACATTCGGCAAAAAACTAGCATTGTTTACTAGGGTAATTTCCCGATTAGGATTCTGCATGTCTTGCAACAGACTAGTCATAGTCGTCATTTGTGCACTCAATGCACTTGCTTTGTTTACTTCAAGTCGCCCAACTGCATTATTTCTTGATCTTCTAGCATTCTTCCATTGATAGTTGTTTTGTGCTATATTTTCTATTATCTCATGCGCTTGATTGTAAGTCTTTTTCAATATCGCTCCATTTGCTGAGGCATCTAGAATCAATTATGAATTCTGATAAAGTCCATAATAGAAATGCTCTATCTACAAACAGAAAGGTATACTGTGGTGTGGACAGCTTTACAATAATGCCTTGAAATGCTCCTAAGCTTCAGTAATCGCTTCATCATCTCTCTATTCGAATGCCATAATCTCATTTCTAAGCTTGATATTCCTCGTCGGAGGAAAGAATTTCAATAAAAACTTCTCTGCTACACTGTTCCATGTAGTCAAGTTTTCATCTTCCAGACTATCTAACCATGCTTTCGTATTGTCTTGCAAAGAGAATGCAAACAATTTTAATCTCAAGTTGTCTGGTGTCACATCAGGAATCTTAAATGAATCACACACATTCATAAATGCTGGTGTGGATCTTCTATTGCCAGTCCTTGAAATTGGCCTATATTTTGCAGCATCGAAAACATAACTGGTTTAGGTTCAAAAGATCTTGTTGCAATCTCCGGCCTAATAGTTCCTCTTTGTAAATCTACTACATCTGGTGTAGCATAATTTCGTAAGGTTATGTCTTGATCATTCGTAAGAATGATTGGATCAACCTGTCTCTCATCAACTCGATTTGCTCAAGTAGGAGGATGATTTTGCTCGTGAGGTTCTTGTCTTGTTTAGTAGCTATTCTTCTATTTTCTCTTATTCTTCTATGCAATATTCTTTCTAACTTGCGATCGATTTCAATATCGATTACTTCCCTGATCATACATGAGAATGCTCCTACAAAATAAAACTAAATTAGTTGATCAACTTCAACATTCACACTCTATTCTTAAACTGATTCCGAAAATTAAAAATTGAACATACACAAATCCCAGACAACGGCGCTAAAAAACTTGTTCGATTGTCAAATAACTCGACCGGATTTCACTTAAGATATGCTATAACAATTATTCGATGCAGTACCTAAAAACTCTTGAGCAAAATATGTGCAAGTGTACACAGTCATTGTTGTAGCAAGTTTTATTCTCTCAAAGGTCATCTCCTTAGGGATTTGGTGTTAATTTTTAACTTCTTTTTAGAATAAGAATACATGGAGGTGTAACTGTGTTGTAAGTGAATTAACAAATGAAATGCTAAAGCAGACGATGAGATCAAATGCTTCAGCGATAATGAAATAAAGGTAAACAATGTAAATGATTAAAACGGAATAAGCAATCAAATTCAAGTATCAGAATGAATTAGGCATTTTCAGAGGATATTGATTAAGCATCAAGATCTACTGGTAAGAAGTGAATGCATGATTTACTCTCACTCTGCTCTCTCTCGAGTCACAACATTTAATTATAAACAGAGTCAATAACATTAGTAAAATCGTTATCTCTAACAGATCCTTAAATTGCAAGAAACTTAAACAAACCTAATGTGATTCAATGCAAGTTCACTCCATCACATTCCTCTAGGAATCGAAACAAAGCAAGCACGAATGGTTGATCAGACAAAACGTACATGGAATTAAAACAGCATGAATACATAATTCAACATCTTCCTACTCAATACAACCGCAACTTCACTCCTACTTATCTAATTCCTCCAATTAGGGATTTAGCTACTCATATTAACAATCAAAACAATAGCAATTGCAAAAATAGAGTAATCGTTCATCATATAAACTTGCAAAATTGTGAAATAAAACTGATAAAAGTTCAAACAATTGTAGAAATCAAATAAACAGAGATAAAAAAACGTAGAGAAGAAAAAGCCTGTTGCGATCCACAAAATGAAGATTGCTTTAGATCTAAATCCTCTACTCTTCTTAACAGTGCTCCTCGAATCAATAAAACTCCAAAGGAACAACTACTCTAGAATTTTAAAATGGTAAAAAGTAAAAACGCTCTCGAAACAAAAATCTAGAAATTGAGAAAATGAAGAAAAGCTCTCTGAATTCAAATACGCTCCAACTTAAATAATTCTCCCAATAGCTCCCGCCGAACATCAACGGCTGGGATAAGATGCTTCCACATAGTAATTATAGCCCTTAATTGATGATCGCCACGTGTCCTTTCCAGAATAGTCACACCATTTCTGTTGCTTTCAACTTAGCTCCAAATTTATCCTCTAGCTATCTGGCAGTTTGCACATCCTGAAATTTAAGCAATTAACGATAATCAAGATTTTAAACTTATCATCCTAATTTCTCACATAATCATGCATAAATGCTGCAAAATCATTTGAAAACCTGTTCTACTTAGAAAACTGTAGAACTTAACTTATTACTAACACATTTCTAAGCTTGGTCATAATTTTTCTCAACTCATTCTAACAATTCAGGGAATTTACTCAAAATGTTGTTTATAAGGTAGCAAATACTCTCAATTCTTGAGAGTTATCAACTGTAGTGCCTCGTTTCTTTGGTACGCATTGGATAGGACTAACCCATTGACTATCGGATATTGGATAAATTACTCCCGCATTGAGCCATTTTATAATTTCCTTCTTAACTACTTCCTTCATGGCAGGATTTAGACGTCTCTGATGTTCAACTGATTTTCCAGCGTCTTCCTCTAGAATAATCTTGTGCATACAACATGCGGGGCTGATGCCTTCTATATCTACCAGAGTCCATCCAATTGCCTTGGTATGTTGTTTAAGTAAGTCCAGAAGTAGTTTCTTTTGGTCAGGAGTTAACTACGAGGATATAACAATCGAAAGAGTTTCCTTTTTGCCTAAATATGCATACTTTAAAAGCTCAAGAAAAGGTTTCAGCTTGAGGGTTGGCGGTTCTTCAATTGATGGACGTTGAGGTGAGTCAACGCTACTTTTAACATAGCGTTTCGTAGTGATATATTTCTTCCATCAAATTTTCCTTAAGCGCAAACTCTGGTGTATCATCTTCTTCCTTTGTTCCAATGCTTTTTAGTATTTACAGTCTTTGGTCATCCTCTATTGCTTCATCAATCAACACTTCGATTTGGCTGACTTTGAGATTTTCCTCTACATCAGCTTGCTTCATTGAGTCATAGATGTTGAATTGAATTTGTTTATCATTCATTCTCAGCGTGATTTTGCCTGCATAGAGATCTATTAAGGTTCGACTAGTTTTTAGGAAAGGTCTTCCTAAAATAATCGGTACTCCTTTGTGTGCTTCGTAGTCAAGAATGATAAAATCTGTTGGAAAGATGACCTTGTTGACTTGCACCAGGATATCTTTGATTTTTCCTATAGGGCACATGATTGTCCTATCAACAAGCTGAATTATGATAGCGGTATGCCTAGCTTCACCAATCCTAAATTTTTCGTATATTGATAGGGGCATAAGGTTGATGCTGGCTCCTAAATCGTATAGCGCTCGACCGATGTGGTTGTCTCCAATCTTAACAGGTATGGTAAATTGCCCAGGATCAACTTCCTTTAAAGGAATTTTCTCCTTGATAATTGCACTGTATTCTTTGTTCAATGCAACAACCTTGAATTCTTCGAACTTGATCTTTTCGCTGAGAGCATCCTTAAGGAATTTAATGTAATTTAGAATTTTTCGCAACGCATCCACTAACGAAATATTAATATGGATTTGTTTTAAAATTTCCGTGAATTTTTCAAAATGTGTTTCATTCTTTTTTTCTTTTGATTTGGGTAAGGTACGGTGGCAGAGGTGGTTGATAAATAGGAAGGGGTTTGTGCTCTACCCTCGCCTCTTGTTTGTCTCCTATCCTTGTAGCTTCATCATCTTCTAGCTTGTTTCCTTTTTCATCCTCGTTGGAAGCTAATGTCTCCTGATATTTCTTTACTTTCTCACTTTCTGACAGAGGTTTTCCACTTCTCAACTTAATCACGTTGATTTGCTCTTTCCCAATTTGCCTCAAACTTTCGTGTCTGATTAAAGCTGGCCTTGCAGTCTATTCCTAATATCGGTTGCGATCTGGCCAATTTGTATTTCCAGCCCTCGCAACGTTGCCTGTTGTGCTTTTAACAAGGTCCGTTGTTCCAACATCTCAGCATCGTTTCTACTAGGTAATCCTTTAGCATTGAGTCTTGCATTTGATGCTGTGCATTTCCAAATCTAGGTCATTGATTCATTCGCTGCTATCCAGATTGGTTAGCATTGCTATTCTGCCCACCCCAAGAGAAATTTGGGTGATTCCTCCAACCTACATTATACGTGTTCGAGTAGGGATTGTTCTGAGGTCGTGAATTTTGATTCCTGATGTACATTACTGAAGCTGGGTGATATGGATCAGAACGTGACCCAACATTTACTTGTGGATGGTTACAAAATCATGAAGAATGGTTACAAAACCATT
>JBBMKA010048737.1:0-19855 GCA_037833695.1 Sechiopsis laciniata
TATATATATTTATTTATTTATATATAATTATATACATATAAAAGTTTGATATTTTGATTATTAATTGTATGTTTTAAGTTTTATTAGTCGTTTAAATACATATGAGATACTTTATGGGACATTACTTTATTTTCTTTTAATTTAACAAGCTATAGACAACTACTATGGTCAAGAGCTCTTAAATAATGAAGAGTAATGGATTTATATGATCACCTACTTGATTTGAAAAAATAAATTAATAATAATTATAATTTGAAAGCTCGCAAATGTATACGTTAATAATTAAAAGAGTAGAGTAAAAATTAAGACTCCGTTTAATAACTATTTTATTTTGTCTAAGTAGCTTCCAAAAGCTTATTTATGTTTTTGAAATTTAGTTAGTATTCACCTACTTTATTAAAGAAAAGATAAATATATCGTAGGAAAGATGAAAGATATGATAAAAAAGTTGAGTAAAAATATAGTTAAATTTAAAAAATAAAAAACTAAAAACTAAATAGCAATCAAATCCGACCTAAGAAATTAGAATTTGAATTCTTCCAACTTCTTATTATAATTGAATTAAAACAAAGTGTTGACTTATTTATTGACCCAAGCATATCCATCTATTTTGAGCTTTTCAGATATTTTCTTAAGCCCTTTTGTGGATGGTTTTTTAACCACATATTTTGTTCATTGTCTCATGGGCCATTGTTCAGCACGTGAGAAGTGAAGAAAATTAAACAAACTTAGCCCAAAACCACCGAATAGATGGGTGACTATTGTTTTGTTTGGTTATAATTTATTTCAACCTTATCATTATAAATTTAATATTGAAAATCAGTATTTGACTTTTAATCTAATTATCATTAAAGTCTTAGAGTGTATTTTGAGTACCGATTATATAACTATAGAAGAAGTATTATCATAAACGGAGGGTTATGATAAACTGTGGGTTATAATACATAGTGTTTGAGGTGTAAGTTATTATTAGAGAAGTTATGATAAACGGTGTCTGGGGTGCAGGTTATTGTAAGAAGAGTTATGAATTTTTTTTTACAATTTTTTTTAGTTACTTAAATTAAATTTAAAAAGTTAACAAATAATTAATAATTTTTTTTAATAAACTTATAATTAATATTGAACCTAATAAAAAAATGAATATTTATTATCTTTTTTTGATATTCTATTTCACTTATATATTGATGTAGTTATCTATTAGAAATTAATTTTTTAAGTTAATATTGATCTCATGAAAATAAATTTCAACTTTAAGTTTTATTTTCTTTATTTTTCACAGAATCTTTTCTTTTTTTTTAGATTCTTTTTCCAAAATCTTAATGTTTAAGTAGTAAATCAACTTGAAATACTTTAAAAAAAATCAATTTGAAATAAACAAAATATACTAATTAAAAAAATGATATACTTCTATAAAAAAGAAAAATAAAAAATTATATACTATTAATTAAGACTAATTCATGAATTATTATTTCAAACAATCACGAGTTAATTTTGTTAAAAGACATTTTATATATATATATATATATATTAGAAAATTTTAAGGAAAATTTATAGTCAATATTCATACAAATATTTAATGAAAAATATAAAGTTTAAATAAACTGACACGTAGATTTAGATAAATGAGCACTAACCACCGTTTATAATAAACGGTCGGACAAACACGGATTGGATTATTATAACCAATTTAGCCGTTTACATAAACAGGAGTCTAAACATACCCTTATATTAACTATTATTTGAAAGTAATAGTGTTCGTATATAAGATTCGTTAGTCAGCTTCTCCTAAATTTATATATACGCAAGTCTACTAAGAACAAGCACGGCTGAACGTAAACAACAAATCTAACACCATCTCTTTAGTCTACACGCATCTATTTATGTGACCAGCCTCTTTCCATTGAACCTTGAATAGTACCTTTGTAATTTTGTCCTTCTATTTTATAAACTTATTTTCTTTTTTGATATTCTTCATTTTAATTATCACGAAATATACTATTCAACCTTAAGACATTTAAATGTTAAAAAATTTAATAAAAAAATAATTATTAAAAATGGGATCATCATGAATTTAATACATCATCTCTTAATTTTTTTAGTAGCCTCTTAACCAAGAAAGCACTCTATGATAATTTCTATTTCACAATTCTTTCAACCAAATTCCGTATTTTTAGAGATGTGTAACAAATAAATAAATAATAATAATAATACCTTCGACAACTTTGAACTATCTTCTTTTATTTTTTTGCTCAGTTTAAACCAACTCGAATTAGTTGTAAAACTAATTAATAATATATGTTTGGAAGGAACCGGGAAGCATATACAAAAATGAAAGGTAGTTAGAGTTTGAGTCTAATAGTATAGAACTTGGCTTTTTTATTTTGTTTTAAAGCACGTGTGAGTGTCGTTCAAGTGTTATTATTATTATTATTATTTATATATTTATGTTTTATAGGTTGAGATTTAAAAAGGAAATAAGAGATAAACACAATTTGATAACTCAACCCAATTTAACTAAAAAAAAAAGTATTGACTAAGTTGCTATAATACTTAGAATTGGACGAATTAACGGATTAGTACAAAAAAATTCTTCTAGCTCAAGTCAATTGGAACCATATATACCCAACCTTATGTACTTCACATTTTCAACGATCATGCTAATTCCTCCTAAGCAAAAGGAGTACAATTACTTGGATCAAACAAATAAGTTGTCATAATAGCATGTGTCATATTCAGTCATAATAAATTTGTAGTTGGGTTATTTCTGTGTTTCCATGAGGATTGACGTTAATGTAATATGCTGGCAATTGATCGAATGGGTTGGTGGCGCAGTTGATTATTTTGATTGGTGTTAATAAATTTTAACTCTACGGTCATGAGTTTGAACTCGAAAATCGGTATTTAACTCTCATATTATTTGAGAATAGTCGTGCCCTCTATATATAACAGCTGAACATTTTGTACCACTATTGTGAAGAATGGATCTATCATAAGCTGATCATGGTTGAGCTTTGGTGTGCCAAAATATAATTCAAAGATGACTATTAAGCCTATGACTAATAAGTGAGGAGACTCTTCAATAATACTTTATTTGAAGGAAAGATTGATATAAGTAGTCACATATTGATTAGATTAATGATAGATTATGTATATATTAGTGAGAACAATCATCTTTATTGATAGGCAACTTTTGGATGAAGTAAAAAATAAAGTCATGAAGTCTATGTTAAAAATGGACAATATCATTAGTTAATATTTGGTAAAATCAACTTTAAAAAAAAAAAAACTCAACAATCTCGTAAGGAGAGAGATTCGAACCATAAATTTTAAATTATCTAATCATATATCATGTCAATTGAATTAAACTTTTGTTGTACAATTAATTATTTTTTTCAACCTAACTAATTTTATAGTAGCAACAATGATGTGTGCCATATCTTATCTAATATTCGAAAGAATTTATACTTAAAAAACAATTTTGAAATATTATGTAAAATCAAAATGTAATACAACTTTCAAAGTATAAATGTAGATCTGAAATTATGAATGGTAAAGTTGAAATGTATTTTATCAATAATAAATACAGAAATGAATAGATTCTAAAGTAATATTAAAAATGCCACTTAAATAAAAATAAAAATAAAAATGCCACTTTAAAAAATAAAAATAAAAATGCCAATAATAACAGCTCATTAAGAGTGTCCATAATCTCGAGGGAGTGGGTTCAAATCTCTTATAACTCAATGATGGTTGAACTCAAAGAGAAATTAAGAACACGATGTTGAAAGGTTAATTAAGAATTGACAAGTTGAGGGAAAATGATGAGTAAATTATAATTTTAGTTTTTTTTAAAAAAAAAAATTATAATTTCAGTCTTATGTGAAGAAATTAGAATTTAATATTTATAATTTTAAAAATTAATATTTAGTCCACGTAATTGGATTAAACTTTAAAAAGAATATTTGTAATTCTAATAGTTAGCAATTAAGTAATTGAAAGTTAACTATTTGTGTCAAATAGAATTGAGAGTTTATAGATTTGAAAATTGAGAGTTAACCGCAAATAAAATTGAGAGTTAATAGAATCGAGAATTGAGAGTTAACCACAAATAAAACAAAGAGTTAATTGACTAATTGAACAAAAATATCATATCATTTATGTAATATGGTAAATTTCTACGTAAAGAATTTGCAAGCTTATACAAACTGTATTAAGTTTTTATTAAAGCGTATGGGTTAAATTCTAGTTTTTAAAATTTGTTAACATTTTTCAAAGCATGACTAAACTCTTACCGAAAAATGATTCATCCCCCTAAAAAGAAAGAAAATCACAACAACATCAACTACCATATGAAGAGAACGAATTTAACTGGAAACAAATTGCCACCATTTGTAAAGAGCAATACTGTAAACGATGCCATACAATACCAATCTGATTGGATAAATCCTAAACCTGCAAAACTTTCAAAAAACACGAATCAAAATTTCGAAAACTCACTTCAAAATACAAAAATAAATGGATAAATGAGAAATTTGGATACTGATGATGGTTGAATATTAAAATTTGAGAACAATTTGGGTGCAGCTGCACCCAAAAACAAATTGCCCCTGATGTGGCTCCTTTGGAGCCACAGATCTCAGTTTTTTTTTTTTTTAAGTGTTCTTTTTTTTTTTTTTAATATTTCCTTCTTCCCGACATCACCTCAGGGGTGCAGCCTAGGCTGCATCCAATCTGATCCCTTAAAATTTGGTCCATATTTTTGAAAATTAGAATTTACTCTAAAATTTAAAAAAAAAATTATAATTAAATACTTGAAAAATAATAAGTATCAAATGATTGATTGAACAAAAAAATTAACATCTTATACTCTATACGGTAAACTACATATATTCAATTCATCAACAATTAAGAACTATAACAACCATTTTTTTAGTTAGTTCTTAAAAGTACATTACTAAATTTTAACTTCCTCTTAAATATATTAATGAAAAATTGTGCTCGATAGTTTAATTTTACAAAATAATTGCAGATTTGGGCAAATTTGAAAATCTGGATTCTAGTAAAAAATACGGTATTATTAATACTCATTATACAATATATTTTTTATTATTAATACAATATTTTATATTATTAATACATTATTTTGTATTATTAATACAATATTATATGTTATTAGTAGAATATTATGTATTAATATAGTATTATGTAGGAGTGCACATGAGTTGAGTTAGGTTGGGTTGAGAGAGACTTTCAACCCAACCCAAAATATTGGATTGGTCATTTTTCTAACTCGTCCTAATTAAAGAGACAACCCAACTCAATCCTATTTTTTGGTTGGGTCATGGTCCAATAATATATTAGAAATATAATTGTCAAATCAATTCTACATTA
This sequence comes from Sechiopsis laciniata, assembly GCA_037833695.1. NCBI lineage: Eukaryota > Viridiplantae > Streptophyta > Magnoliopsida > Cucurbitales > Cucurbitaceae > Sechiopsis > Sechiopsis laciniata. The sequence continues at coordinate 5,392 of JBBMKA010048737.1, forward strand.
TAGATTATACACAAGCAAAATACAATCTCCAATCAAGGTAATGAAAGAATATAAATATTAAATATGTAAAATAAACAATCAAAAGTTATCTACTATTAATCCTACCATCATGATTCATATAATAGATTTCAACTATAAAACATAAAACAAATAGATAATTAAAACAACAAAAATAGATGACATAATTCGACTTTCATAAAACAAATATATAATTAAAACCAAAATAGATTACATAATTTGACTATATATTTTATCATGAAAAATAAAAAGTTTAACAATAATAATTAAATAAAATAAATATACTCATATATAATTATGTTATAGGTATAACTTTTTATAAAGTAAATTAGAAATCAATAATTATTTTGAGGGGTTAAAAATAAATTCTTAAAAATGTATAATTATTTTAAATAATTAAAAATGAATAAATAAAAATAAAAAATCATTTTGAATAATTATAATTCGAGAGGCTCGTTTCTAAATCATGCATAAATCCAACAAACACCCACCCCTTGTTTTCAAAAATTACCTACTAAATTTTTAACTTCCATGGAACTAAAAATGAATTAGGCAAAAAGCTCCAAAATCACTGAACCCGATCTTCTCGCAACAAACAAACCAGAGATGAAATTCAAAGGCAGCGAACGAACCTTCGATTCCGAGATTCAATCGCGATCCGATACGATTCCCGTTCCTTATCGGTGACCGGAGAGCTCCACCGGGAGAAATCGCGGTCGAAGAAGCACCAGTCCGGCAAGAGGACGCCGGCGATGGCGAGAACGCCAACGAGGTAAGTGACGGCCATTTTCTTGAAGGAATGAGTGGCGATTCCGACGAGAAGGAGGGCGGCGGCCAGGAAAATCAGAGAGGATCTGAGGGCGGCGTCTTCGGCCATGGATCTGGAGGCGAAAACGAAGAAGGAAATGAGAGAATAGTCGAAGCGACGGCCATTGCAGAGAAGAGAGCGTGTGGGGGCGGGGTCTAGGGGTTGGCGGTAGATGGAGGTTACTTATTGTTGCATTTATTTTGACAGCTCTTTTGAATGTCTCTGTTTGGCTTAACTGCTGCATCTTTAAATGCTTTGCCCTCCATAACAAACAACCTTTTTTCTACTTTTAGGTGGTGTTTGGAATGGAAGGTCTTTTGGATGAAGAGTTATTTTGAGTTGTTAGAAATTGGTAATTGCAAAATTAATTTGGATGTGGATTTGAAATGAGAAGTAAATGAAAAAAAAAAAAAAAGATTGGAAATGAATTCTTAAAAATGAGTAATTATTTTGAAGAATTAGTGAACGATTAGAAATGAGTGTTGTTTTGGGTAGTTAAATAACTTGTTTGTATTTTTTGAAAATTAGTTAGTAAATACTTATTTTAAATCTTGCATAAATTCAATAGACACCCCTTTATGAGGTAATTTTTTAGGAGCTATTTTGATAATTTCACGTTGAATTTTTTGAAAGGGAAGGGTTTGGATGCAGCCATGGCTGCAGGCTGCACCCCCCTTGATAACCACACACAAAGAGAGAGAGAGAGAGAAAAAATATATATTTGTGGCTATGAGAGTGCCACATCAGTGGGTACAGCCATGGCTGCACCCAAACTTGTCCCTTTTTGAAATAGTTCTTTTGGAGGTGGTTTTTGTAGAAGAGTTAACAATTAAAATCTCGAAGTACATAGGGAGTGTTTGGATGTATAATTGTGGAGTGATTAGAAATAGTGATTATATTAATAACTCGTTTGGATGTAATTGTTTGTAGAGGAATTTGAAGAGTGATTGTAATAACTGCTCGTTTGGATGTGATTATTTATTGAGTGGTTGCAGACAATAACTCGTTTGAATGTAGTTTTTTATGGAGGAGTTATATAAGAGATTTGTTACTTTTCTAAATGATATGACATTTATGATTTTTTTTTTAATTTTAAATAATGTCTTTTTATTTATTTACTTATTTATTATTTCAAATTCAAAATTATTTTTAACATGTTTGAGACTTTCTTGGGTAATATAACATTTTATTTGTCGTTTATTTTTTATTATTAAATTATCTTATTGTTTTTTTTAGTATCAATTATTTTTATATGAATTTTACTTCACATTTAAAAAAAATCACATGTAGATTATGAAATGAAAATTAATTTTAAATGATGAAATATATTTTAAAAATAATATATTATGTGAATGATAATAATTTACAATTAATTAGTGAATCAATTATATTACGTAGATATAAAGAGAAAAATTAAAATTTTAAAACAAAAGAAAATGAATTATAAAACTATTGTTGATTTAAAATTATGAAACATATCATTAAAATACCATATTCTATGAATGATCACAATTTATAATTAGTTAGTTAAAAATTAGTACTATTAAAGAGATAAAAAGATACATAAATTGAAAGTTTAAAACAAAACAAATTGAATAATGAAATAAAAAAATAAAACTGATTCTAAAAAAAATTATAATTAAATTATAAAACAAATCACATAAAAATATAATATAGGATGAAAGAATAGAAAAGAATATATCATAAAATATTGGAACATAAATTTAAAACTCAAATTTTAGAAAAACAAAAACGGAAATTTTGAAAAAAATTGAAAATTTTTAAGTTTGAAAAAAAAAAAAAAAAATTTGAAGTTATGAAAAAAGAAAAAAAAATTGAAAAAATATAAAACGAAAAATGTAAGTAAAACAAGATTTTTTTGTGAAATTTAAAAAGAAGTTTAAAACTTAAAATTTAGAAAAAAAAAAACTGAAAAAGTATGTTAAAAACATAAGTTTGAGACAAAAAAAAAAAAACTGAATAAATAAATAAATAAAGGGGTCACCACATGGCACAATGGTGTTACGCCACATGGCAAGTTGCAAAATACAAAAAAACCACTGCTCAAAAAAAAAAAAGAAAAAAAAAAAGAAGCTGCTGCCTTCCACCTCCATATAACCCCGCCAACAAACACCTCCTAGAAGAGTTACTAGAGACATATTTGTTATTGGGAAATTGTAATTGGAGTTTGTTTTATCAGCCTTTTTTGGATTGATTTGATCGTGTTGGGCAAGAATTGTGAAGTTTGTGGTTAGTGTATGATTGTTCTTGGATGTGTTGAAATAATTTCGATATATTCTTTGTGATCTAGTTTTTCTAATTCTGTTTGTAGGTTTTTTAATGATGAAGTTATTTTGTTGATATGTATGGAAACATGGCATTTTTATTCATCTGGTTGTCAATTGTTATAAATATGTGTCCTAAAGAGCAACCTTGTTGGTAGAAGTTTGGGGTCTCTAAGGTCTTCTTTCTTGAAGTTCCTAGTTTCTAAATCCACATGTCAGCTTAATTGTAAAATTTCTATTTAAGTGTTTGTGATTTCATAAAAGGTTCTCGATGATTGTGAATGGACTCTCCCTGATAAATTGGTATCTTATGAAGTTCTTCTTTGATGTATTGGTAATAATTTGGAAATATGTATCTTATGAAAGAAAATTTGATTGCTGGATCCTTTGTTGCTCATTCGGGATCATCGAGTGAAGGAGGCTTTGTCTGCCCAAGGCATCGGTGTGAGGTCCTACAACGTCGATTTGTTGTACGAACCGTGGGATATTAAGGGCGTCGATGGCCATCCATTTATCACCTTTGCTGGTTTCTTGGAGAGATGTCTCAGCATGCCTTTTCATCCAGAGGCACCACTTCTCCCACCTAAGAGAATAATTTCAGGTTATTTTTGTACAGTTTAGTTGAAGAAGTTTTGTGTTTACTTCAATATTTTTGTTTTCCTCTTCAAATATTTGATTGAATAAGTGTCTCTCTAGTTTTCTTCTTTTGTAGATGGTAAAAAAAGTACCAATCTTGTAAAGAGTAAAACCTTTTTGATATGGTTGGGCTTGGCATGGAACTTTAGAACTCAAGAATGCGTTAGTAAAATTAACAACAACCTATAGAACATATTGTGTTCAAGTATCATTGTTTCTCGTTGACAACAACATAGCACCGGTGATACGATGTATAACCTAGTAATCAATAGGTTACGGGTTTAAATCTCCCACCACTAAATATTGTTGAATCTAAAAAAAAAAAAAAAAAGTTCATCTTCTTCAATATATTTTAATGGAAAACAACTTTAGGAATTTAGGATTTGTTGCCCACTTTAACCCCCAAGAAATATATTGTCCCTATTTCTTCTCTCTGAGGCATATGTGGTTTGGCATTTGACTCATTGATATATATTGCTCTTTCAGGTGATGTATTGCTCAGCATTCAAAAACCTGAAATGATGACAACAAATTAAAAAGACAAGGGGCTCTTATCACAAATGCTTCAAACATTAACATTTCTACATAAAAATTCATGATTTCTTAGTATTTCTAATCCTAGCCTCCTTTGCTACATGCAATGCATTTCAAGCTTAATTCCCTTTTCATAAGTGGTTCTATGCGATGAATATCGATAATAATGCTTGATTTTTCGTTAAAACACCCTATTAGAAGGACTAATTAACTCTCTAATTGAGAGTTAGCATGTATCTAGGTGCCCGTGTGACTTATTGGTGTTTAAAGATGAATCGGAGAAGGGAAGCAGCGCGCTTCTCGCCCGAGCATGGTCTCCTAGATGGAGCAATGCAAATAAGGCTTTGACCACATTCATCAATGGACCATTAATAGAGTACTCAAAAAATTGTAGGAAGGCGGATAGCACAACCACCTCGTTTCTGTCTCCATGCTGGAGAGGTAAGTGTGAGAAAAGTGTTTCATGTCGTTCGAATGAAACAGGTTCTAATGGCCAACGAAGGAAACGAGGCAGGCGAAAAGAGTGCCAATAGGTTTCTCAAGTCTATTGTGCTCAAAGAGTATTCCAGATACATGAGTTTCAACCATCCATCCATACAGTCATGATAGGCCTCTTCTTGGGCACCTTAAATTCTTCCCTAGGGTTGTGAATGAAGGCCATTTAAAATCATGTAACAAGGAAGGACTGGTTATCCATTAGTGGATGCTGGTATGAGGGAGTTATGGGCTACGGGGTGGCTGCACTATCGGATCCGAGTTGTAGTTTCTAGCTTCTTTGTAAAGGTTCTGCATCTTCCTTGGAGATGGGGTATGAAGTATTTCTGGGATACTCGCTCGGATGCGGATCTCGAGAGTGATGCTCATGGTTGACAATACATAATTGGCAATCTGGCACAATTCCTGATAGCTGTGGTTTTGATCGTACTGACAATATATCCTCGGGAACAACCAATGTTTTAAAAAGTGCGTCCAACTAGGCGCAAGGTTGGCACCTCACCTCGAAAAGGTGAGGCACGCGCCTTTTAGCACTTTTCGTGAAGCTCCGAGTGCGCCAAGGCGCGCGCATTGTGAGATTTTGCGTTTCTTTTGGATCGCAAGATAACTGATTGAAGACATGAAAGGTTAATAGTTGAATTTTATGTATGTTTTATATATTATTCTTAATTAAACTTCATTTATTATCATGAAATGAAGGTGGACAGTTAAATGTTATGTATGTTTTATATATTATTTTTTTGTTAAAACTTCATTTATGTCCATGAAAAGTATTTTTATTGTGTATACAAGCATATATATGTTTTTTTTAGGGAAATAGTAACGAATGTCCACATTAAATAAAATTATTAAGAAAGTGTTTACTATCTTTTAGACTTTAAATCAGTGTCCAAAAATAAAATAAGGTAGAGAGATAATTAAATCATTCTCATAATACTGACATGTTAGATTTAATAATCAAATAATTCAATTAAATAATAAACTAATGGATCTAAAATCAGGGAGAGATTTTATGGATTTTAGTCAGTTTCTGATCCGGCCAAACCCACTTTTGATTATATATATTGTTGGGAACACAAACAAAGTGTTGTAGAATCTCACATTGGTTAAATAAGGAGTAGATCTTGGGTTTATAAGAGAAGATAAACATCTTCATTGGTATGAGGCCTTTTTGGGGAAGTCCAAAAACAAAGCCATGAGGGCCTAAGCCCAAAGTGGAAAATATCATACCATTGTGGAGATCCGGATAGGTTTGTAGTCCCTTAACAAGCGGTATCAGAGCTTTGCTCCTGACTTAACCATATCGGAAGAACTCCGAGTATGAAACAAAGATTTTTTAGCTTCAATATATGGGGTATGAAATAGTCAGAATGAAAAATTCGGGGTTGAGATGCCTTATGTGTGCTCAAGTGGGAGTACTTCTGAATAGTTGCCTCGGTGAGGGGTAATGTGCACTCAAACATAAATCGAGTGGATTTGTGGTTGGGCTTTACGATTTTCCATTATCTATTCACGTTTTCTGATCAGACTATAAAAAAAAAACAAAAAAAACAAACAAATAAACAAACGAATTCGATCAACGATTATCTTCCTAGCATTCTCACAGATTTGTGTCGATCACTCAAAATTTCATCACGAACCCACCATTTTCATTTCCCACATTAGCCGTTTGGTTAGTGCAGTTGCTTTTAAGTAAACCAAGTTCCAAACAAAAAATAGGGAGGGAGCGTGGGAGTGATGTTTAGGAGAATTAAATGCGCAAACGAATCTGGGTTTTAGAGGGCAACAAAGCATCGTCAGTCTTTTTCACTGTAAACAATCAACATTGGAAGCTACACCCACAACTACACCATCACAGTTGCATTCAATAGGAATTCGGATGAAAGGGACTCGTACTTAAACTATAAGGCAGGTCTGATCGAAGTTGGGCACGAGATTTTCTTGCGAATTTTGCTGCTAAAACTATTGAAAAAAATCTAGGAATCTATCTTGTCACAGCTTGATATCACTATTACTCTATGTACATTACAACCGTCAACCCAACATACGGTGGAGGAGTATATAACTCGACATAATGCCATATAGGAGCATATTGACCCTAAATTAAACGAACAATAAGGATAGATTACAAACATGCAAGATCGATAGTATCAAATTATCGACTCAATACTAATCTAGAAGAACGATATACATATTACCACATAGGAGCAAATTGACCCACAAAACATCACCAATACGACCAATATACATATTACTATATGTACACTGAGAGGATACGAGGCAAGGAAGCAGAAAAGGGTTTTTTTCCCCGCGAATGCCAGAGAGATTGGTGTTTCAGAGATTTTGTGAAAACGACCTCTCATATTATGACCTTCAATTAAGATGATCGGTGGCGCTTCACAATCTCTAAGGGCAAAAATTATGACAAAAATAACGGTCTGACAGGTTATTTAATATACTTCTTTTATCTGTAACCTGAAAACCTATATTGTCGTAAACTCTATGGGGGTTTTATGGTCATGAGGGAGGAAGAGAATATACGACAATGGAGTTTGAATTTTTAAATTAATATCCAATGCTTAATTGATTTGATTTTTTTTTTTTTTAAGACAAAAAAATATGATTTTCGATCCAATATCTTTTTATTTACTTTTAATTTAAAATCTTCATGGATTTTGAGGGATTACGAACTTAAAGTTAGATTAATCGATTAAAAAACATATTAGAAGGGTAAAATAGTCCCCCGTTATTATAATAACTAATTAATTAATACAAAATTTAAAAAGTGGACATTTATTTAAAGTCTACAAGATAGTAGACATTTTTTTTAATTATTTCCTAAATTGAAACATTTACCTAATTATCCTTTATATATATATATACACATAGTGTGTGTGTGTGTGTGGCTTTTTAAAACATTGGGTACAACACACATTCAGAGTTCTTCCTCAAAGAAACAGTTTTATGTTTTGAATTTATCTAAAAGCCAGCATCTTCTAACTTCTTGCTTGTGCAAAAAAGTTTCTTTTGAAGTGTTTTCAATATGAAAATCTCCAAAATGGTCATGATTTATATCTACAACTATTGTTATCATTTTCCATTGAATAAGCTTTTGGATCACACACGTATATCGATATCACTAATCGTTGGTTTTCTGTAGTTGAAGGGTTATAAATTTGATCCGAATGGAGAATACATTCGGAGATGGGTTCATGCTAAACTTTCTGGATTACCCACTAAATGGATTCATCACCCATGGAATACACCAGAGTATGTACTCCGAGCTGCTAGGATCAAGCTTGGATCAAACTACCCTCTGTTAAACGCAACTTTATTGTGGGAAACACCAACACTTTTTATTAAGTCCACTTTAGAAGATATTACAAGACAAGTGTTTAAGACTCACACTACAAAATCACTCTAAGACACTTTGTAGGACACTACAACACTCGCTTTTTCTTGGATACAAAATATGGTGGGGTGGATGAATATTTATAGTGTGGGTTGGACCATACATTTTTCTAGAGAGTTCCTAAAAATATCTAGGTATTTTACACTTTCTAGGACATTCTTTACATGTCTACATAAATCTAAAATTCTAAATACTTCTACACTTTACTAAGAATCTTCTAGATAATTGGCTATACTTTAAATAGGCTGATTAGTATTCTTAATAATTTGGGCTCTCATAATTATTGAGCTAAAATCCATTAGGCTAGTGATGAACTTTTAACACTCTCCCTCAGCACTAGCCCCTATTTATCGTACCATGTTGAAATAACCCTTGAGCTACGAAGCAAGACTTATATCTTTCGTCTGATCTATCCCAACATCGCTTTATTTTGTAAACCCTTTTGCAAGAAATGGGTTTGATATCTATTGGTCTTGACACCAGTTCCCAAGTTTTCTTTGCTCTAAACATGTCAGTTCTTCCTTCATCGCCTTTTGCCAAGTTGAATTTTCTGATGCTTCTTCATATGTCTCCGGCTCTTTAAAACTATCATCTATAATAGTTGCATTGGCATACTTGAGATTTTTCTTTCGAATTGGTGGTGTTTCCTCGGGTTTGTTTGATTTATTTACATCTTTATCATCAACATCAGTGCCGCTTGGATGTTTAGACACATCATCACTTGAACATATGTGTGTAGTTTGCTCTCTTGTCTCTTGTTCAAGAATTTTTTCAATGTGGTTTGAGTCTGGTAAGACTTTCTTCTCTAAAGACCACCATAAAGATACTTCTTCAAACATTACATCTCTTGAGGTGTCGCACCTTTCGCTTGTTGGATTTTTCAATATTTTAACATCTTCATAGACCTTCACATCTTCAGGCACAATCGCCATGTTGTCGATCTTAACAATCGACAACTGTGTGTTGTTGGTTGTACGTACTACATGACTTTCATTGTGCTCCTTCTTATCTTAGAGTTTATTCTAATTGCATGTCATGGGGGTGAGCATCCTGTATCAATGATCCAGTCACTCTCGTAATCGACATGCTCTCCCACCATTGCCATGAGTGCTTGCTCGCCTTCTTCAAAGACATGTAATATTTCAGCATCTCATTCTTCTACCATCTCATTTTTTAAAGTTGCTGAATTGCTTTCAACATGCTTCTTCTTCGACCAACAATCCTTGGACATGTGGCTCTTTTTGCCACAGTTGTAGCAATTGCCTTCGAACCTCTTTCCTTGAGAACTCTTATTTTTGTTCTTTTGAGCTCTCCAAGGTTGTGTGGTTCCTTGATGACTTTTTCCTTTATTAGCATTTCCACCCTTGGATGGTTGCTTAAATTTGCTCTAGATTTTTCTCGTGTAGAGTGCTTCTTCTACACTTTTTAGCATAATGCCTCTCATTTGCATAGCCATGGCTTCTTGACTGGCTAGCAAATTTTTCAAACTCTACGAGTGATGGTTGAGTGGGCCATCTTTGTACAGCAATGGCGAAGCTTCTATACTCTGGTAGCAATCCGTGGATGATGATCCTCTTCATCCGAGCTTCTATGATGACAGAATTTGGATCTAGTTCAGCAATCTCCCGACAGATCAACTTGACCTTGTGGAAGTACTGAGCAATCGTCATGTCACGTTGTGAGATTAATAATAGCTCACTCTCCAGAAGTTGTAGCCTAGTATCATTCGTCTTTGAATAATGTATCGCAAATGTGTCTCATGCTTCTTTCTGGGGTTTGTTGTCTCGAATGTGCTCTAGCATCTCTTCTTCTATGGTGGTCTTCAAGGCAAACATTGCTTTGCCTGCTTTGATTTTCCATTTCCACAAGACGCCATTAGCATCCTCCTCTGGCGGCGTAGTTTCACTTCTGCCAACGACCTCCTATAGGTTTTGTCCTTGTAAGTAGGACATCATGCATGTTGCCCACATGTTGTAGTTGTTGTTGTTGAGTTTCTTGATTGCTCATACGACTTGAAGATCACTCATCGTGTTGGCAGTACCTCAATAATACCAAACAAGTTAGTTTTCGACACAAAACTTGCAGAGTCTGTAAGAACCCGAGTTCTACTAACAGTCCTAGACCCGATTCTTACTCAGCATGCATGATTTAAATACAGTTATAACAGAAAACTGTAAAACAAATCACTGCTTTATTCCAAAATATAAAGTGTTCCAACAGAAAAGAACTTAAACAACATTCGTGCCTCTGGCCAGAGATTATTAAAAACAGTTTGAAATAATAAAAATCAACTCTAACTAACATGCTGAATCAATAACCAAAAGAAAGGATTAAATAAACAATAAACGTAGCGGACTCCCACGATCCATCAACGCTTCTTCTAGCCGTCTCGATGCTGTCCCAAGTTACCTGGTAGAAAACCACAGAAATAAAGGTAAGTACGAAGATAGGGTGAGTACGAAGGTACTCAGTAAGAATCCCCAACTGGGGTACAGTACACAAATCATCATATCATCTAGCATCCTAGTAATACATTCGAAATTGATCACTTTTAACCAATCTTGAGTTATCAACATAACTCCCAATATCGAGAGTTTGCTAACTCCTGACCTAACAATCAGCTCACCGCACTGATCTGAACATTTGGGGGACAGTTCAAGTGTTCGACTCTAGACAATCACAAGGAAAGGTGTATTGACGACACTAGCCCGAAGGAGCCTTCCTTTTGGCGTCTAGTGGGTGTGCGCGCACACCGCATACTACTATAAACTAGGTAAATGCAGGACTACGCAGACTATACTGGTCCAGGTCCACATGCCTAACAAGACTCAGAAATGGTGTCTATTGATCCACAGTCGGTGGGAGACCCTTGACACCCTACTGTGGCAGCCTGTTCACACCCATTACCTGAAGCTAAGGATTCTCCCATGGTAGGCTTACACCATAATCAGAATCCCGCTCTAGCAGGCCAAAAACTAGGCTATACCAGAGGGTGGCATGTTACTTCACATCCCTTCAGAGCCCCTAGATGATGACAACCTAACATGCTCAGTTCCTTAAACAGATATCACTACACATCAATAGATAGCAGTCAATCCTAACAGAATACTATTACAACATACGTGAAACTGATACATGCTAGCAATCATAGAGAGGTTATCATCTCAACAGGTATCTACCTAAACATGTTTGGGAATAGTAAAAACACACACAAAGCATCAGATACAATCAATGAAAGATAAGTGCAGGGTCCACACAACCCAGGTAAGAAATCCTTATATTATTCTTTAATACAAAACCAACAATTCTTCAAGGTTCAACGAACAACGCTCATAAGCGTGATTACCTAAATTACATACACTAATTAGTCCCACTAGTTACTTGGTTTGCATACACATAATCCTTCCTTAATATTAGATTATGACTCTTAATTCTTCCTAATCAAATGAACTAAATCAGTACATTAATTTATTATACTAGCTCTCAATTTAACCCTGTAATTACTTTAATTATTAAGGTACTGAGTTTAATATGGCCAATTCATGAATTTATACCCCACTGGTCATTTATTCATGACAACATCTATGTTATTATTTAAATTCCTCAATTATCATAAATTGTCATAAATTGCAATTTAACATTCAATTGGCTCAGACCCACCATTCTTATTTATCTAACATGACTTTTAATTAGCAACAGCCCGTAATGTTCATGAACTCAAGCTCCAGAATCCAATTTCATGTTAATTATTAAATCATCACATGTCCCACAATTAAGCATTACATTATTTAAATTAATGGTTCAAGTTCCATTTTCACAACTAATCATTAACTCCCACTCCACCCATTTATTGAGGTATAAATTGAATAATCCAGGTAGTTCAAAATGGGTTCAAGCAGGCCAATGGTCCAAGAATATTTTAAGAATTTACCAATCCTCCAACACGGTACGACCCCAATAGATCACCATTTTGCCGCTGCCGTAGGTGATGGTCAACATAATAAAAAAAAAAATCGTTTATTAAAAATGGGTGAGATTGGATGTAGAACGATTTGAAGTCAAGAAGGTTAAAAATTAAAGATGCAATTTGTTTTATTTAAGAATTACCCCCACCAAAAAAACCCCAAGGTTATCAAGTCTTACCAGCAAAGGTGGTTCGAATTAAGAGTTTTGGCGCAACTCGATCAATCTCGGCAGTGAGGACTCGGTACGACAATTGGCGATGGTTGCTCTCTGGAACTCTCTGATTTCTTTGGAATACGATCGATGAAGAAAACGGCGAATGAAAATGATCGCTCCCCCTTTTTATGCCACATGGCTCTCAACCAATATTTACAAAACTTACCCTCCTTGTCCTGAAATCACAACATTAACCCTGAAGCTAATTAAATTAAAAAACTAGTCCTAATGGTGAAATTACCAAAATACCCTTTAAGGCTAAAATTGCAATAACGGCCCAACGAACCAACCGAATTAACTGAGAACCGTACCTGGAGAATCATATCAAAACTCGGGTCGTTACAGAGTCATAGACTACTCACAACACAAAGAAACTCACTCACTAACAATCTCAAGAAATCATTTCTAATGTGGAATATCAATTAGAGCTGCAACCACAGAGCATACTAAGAATTTTAAGAGATCCGACAACCTTATCACAACTTGGCTCTGATACCAGATTGTTGAACACAACTCTATTGTGGGAAACACCAACACTTTTTATTACGACCACTTTAGAAGAGATTACAATATAAGTGTTTAAGACCTACACTATAAAATCACTCTAAGACACTTTGTAGGGCACTACAACACTTGTTTTTTCTTGGATACAAAATATGGTGGGGTGGAGGAGTATTTATAGTGTGGGTTGAACCACACATTTGTCTAGAGAGATCCTAAAAATATCTAGGTATTTTACACTTTCTAGGACATTCTTTACATGTCTACAAAAATTTAAAATTCTAAATACTTCTACACTTTGCTAAGAATCTTCTAGATAATTGGCTATACTTTAAATGAGCTAATTAGTATTCTTGATAATTTGGGCTCCTATAATTATTGGGCTAAACTCTATTGGGCTAGTGATGAACTTTTAACACCATCTTCCTATTGTAAGACTAGATGCAGCTAAGGCTCAGTTGGAAGAAGTTTTGTTTTAATGTGGCAACAAAAAGCAGCTTTAAGAGCTACAATTGAGAATGGAATTATAGAACTGACGAGGGACTTGGAAACTCTTCCGAGTCGATCCCAATTGCATTTCCTCGAGACATATCAATGGAGGAGCAACATCTAGAGCCATCAAGGATGAATCCTCATACAGTTCGGTCGTACAAGGATCAGATGGTCTCGAGCATGAAAAGTTTGGTGAGATTAGAATAGGAACCTTCTTTAAATATTCATAGTACAACAGAAAATGGTAGAGTAGAAGTACTATTAAGGGTGTGTTTATGCCCCCAAGAATAACGGGAAGAGTGAGAATGGGGATGATTCGCCGTGTTTGGGCCACTGAAAATCACTCCCCCCATACTTACGTTTTCCAAAAATCACATTTTTTTTTCATTCTCTTCCTAACTACATTTCATTCTCTCCCAAAAACTTTGTATACATCACATCACTATTTTTCACTTTTATCATATTTATTATTTTATTTTTCTCATAATCACTCTCTTCACCCTAAATACAAATAATTATTATCCCTATAATCATTCTCCTCTTAATTTTCATTCCCCACTTAATCATTACCATTACCCTTCCTCCAAACATATCCTAAATGTAAATGTAAACCAAGAGCCAGAGATGCAAATCCAAGAGTTCTTCCTAATGCTCGGACGCCCACTCAACTCCCCTATACTGCCAGCGGTGTAGGCCTAAAGTGATGGTAGAAGAGAGAGAAATGGAGGTCGTTTTTTATGTTTGAAAATAAGTCGTTGGTTCAAGTCTTTGAGTTGAAAACCTAATAAATAAATAAATAAATAAAAGTGATAAAAAGAAAAGAAAAGAATTGTAATGAATAAAGTTCAATACAGCATATCTTTGTTCGAATATGTTCACATTTTGGTCCGAGGAATTTCTTTCTTCTTTGCAACAAAAGGCATAATAAAATTGTCCTTTTTTATAGGCCAAAAGGCCTACCTCGCATAATTCACTCAACCATTTAATCCTTTGAAAGAAGAAGCATCATTTTTCAAAAAAAAAAAAAAGAGAGAGAGAGAGAGAGAGAGAAAGAAAGAAGGAGCATCAGATTTCATTTTGGGACCAACATAGAAAGTCAAAATA
>JBBMKA010048748.1:0-19853 GCA_037833695.1 Sechiopsis laciniata
TATATATATTCAACTATACCTAGATTCCTTAAATCTCAAATTACGGAGCAAAGACCAAGTAAAATTATTTTTAAGAAAACAATTAAAATCACCGAATAGATTGGTGACACGATTGATTATTTTGTTTGGTGTTAATTCATTTCAACTCGACGGTCATGAATTCGAGCTCGAAATTCAATATTTGGCTCACATATTACTTGAAAGTAGAAATGCCCTCTATATCAAATTTGGAAAGGGAAGATTCGAATCATGAACTCTGGACCTCGCTTTAAAGAGTCAAGGTAGGGAGCAAGAAAACGGATGCGCGTTGCCTACTAGAAACATATTATGCCTAAACTTGTAAAAATTACTTCTTTTTTTTTTTGATAAACTACATTTTAAAATTTTGTTTCTTTTGATTACTTTTAAATATGTGAGATTAAAATTCGAACCTACAATTTATTAGGAGAAGATACAGACAATAACTACAACTCACTTTGGTCTAGTTACATGAATTCGAGCACTTATTTAAAACGAAATGACCATATGACAAAACAATATGTCAAGATTCAAAACTGTACTAACTCGGTAGTAATTGATATCTATTCTCAAACTTGAGGTGGCATATTCTAATCTCCAAATTGTTATATTAAACATACAATAAAACAAGAACAATAGTTATTTAAGAGTGGATAAGTAATTTATTTACTCACCCTTAAAACTATATGTTTTTACTTTTTTGTATTTCGTTTTTTACTTTAGTATTTCTTTTTCCATCAATTAAAATCAATTTTTTTTAAAAGTAAAAATATGACATTTTAAAGTAAATAAATATTTCCAAAATACTTATACACCCTTACGAAAGTATTAATCATAAAACAATATTTTAAATTTTTTAAAAAAAAAACAAATTTTTGTTGATACAATTCATTTTATTCTGTTTCCAACTATTGTCTTCTTCTTCATTTTTCTATTGGTTCACATCTCAGATTCTCTTTCCAAAATTTTCTTCCATTTTTTCCGTTCCAATTTTCTTCAATTCCTCAATTCTCTCCGTGAAGATAAACCAAGTTGCAAAACCTCAACTGAAATCCAAATACATTGTGTAATCGCAGGTAGTTTTGGTCGGGATAATGGCCGGAACATCACCGGCGACAGCGACATTCCACCGGAAGACGCTCTATTGAGCTTTATTCACGATATTGTTCGAATTTCGGCGGGGACGAACAGCGGAGAGGCTTTCAAGAAGGATTGCACCGATCTGGTGCGTCGAATCTGGCTTTTGACGCATTTGTTTGAAGAGATCAGAGACTTTAATGGCGTCCGATTTCGACCAGCTGATGCATCTTGTTCTTCTTCTTCAACTTCTTCGGATTCTGATTCTTGTTGTGGTGCTGTTACTGAGAGCGATTCGTCTCCGAATCCATGGCTGTGTGATTTAGTGCCCGCATTGAAAGATGCTAAGCGCCTCGTTTTCATCGCATCGACTTTTAGTTCCTGCAGTTCTTCTTCTGTAAGTGATTTGTCTAATTTTTCTTTTGATTTAGCAGCTTGAAGAATCTGAAGAGTTGTATCTCAACTCGATGGTGTTCGTTTAATTTTTAGTCACCTCGATTCATCTAAAACTGAAGTTAATTTTACTTTCATATTATTAGCATGTTTGATTTAGTGCTAGACATCTAGTTGGTGAATTTCTTGATTTCGTTTTTCTTAGAAACCTAGCTTTTCGGCTTTGAATTTGGGCTCTATGAAACTACTGATTGAGAATGAATTGTTTCTTGTTTGTTTCTCACGATCTCATGTTTGACATTTGTGTGTGTGCACGAGCGCGTAAAAGGAAGTTTTAAACAAGAATGATATATAAAACATACAAAATATTCAACTATTAACCTTCACGTAGCAAGCGAGGCACTAGCCTTCCGCCTTGCGCCAAGGTGCACACCAGGACACGACTTTTAAAAACTAATCGTGTTAAATCGCTTATAAATTGGCATAAAGTTTTCTTGGGATGCTTAAGGTGATAGGTTCAATCCATGATGACCACCTACTCCACGAATGGGTTCAATCAATGGTGATCACCTACCTAGGAATTAATTTCCTACGAGTTTCTTTGACATCCAAATGTTGTAGGGTCAGGCGGTATTGGTCGAGGTGCCCGCAAGCTAGCCCGGACAGTTACGGATATAAAAAAAAAATGGTATAAAGTCATGAATTGAGGTAAATTTAGTTATATCAATTTAAACTCCTCTCACTTCTCGATTTTAATGAGTTTGAACTCAGGTCCTCTTACTCTCATCATGTTAAATCACCAATCAAACCATAAGTATAGGAAATTTAGCTATATTAGCCAAAACCAATTGCAACGTTTACGCTCAAGAGGAGAACTGTGATGAACTTTGACTTTGAATGTTGGAGAACTGCTTTTACATATGTTAATTTTTGTTATCCTTTTTGTTCTTTGTCGTGTAGATGGTGTTAGTTAGAACAATGAAGAATCTAGAATGTGGAAAAAGGAAATTGCTATATTACTGGGTTATTGATCGGTATTTATCATTTAGGATCTCTATTGCAGAGAAGTTTAGTTGCAGAGCACAGCCATTTGGTCATACTCGTTATTTCAAACTTTGATGTTCATGAATGTTGCTCTGATGTTTGGCCAGATCTTTTTGAAATAATAATGGAATGTGTTAACAAGTCTAAAAGTATACCCTTTTTGAAATTTCTCTACGTTTTAATTTTAAAGGAGGAAGTTGCCAAGAAGATACTCTTCCAGTTCCAATGCGTTACGTGGAAGTTAGAGAAAGCATTGGGAAATCTTCCTTATGATCACTTTGATATATCAGAGGAAGTTCAAGAACAGGTAGGATTCAAGAAAAATAGTTAAAAAAAAAAAACTGCTATTTGACTTTTCAAATTCTGAGCATACTCTAATTATCTTATTGATTCTTTAGGTTGAATTAGTGAGAACTCAGTTGAGAAGAGCAGCAGAAAAATACGGCTCTCTGACTGCGATTCCGCTTTCGATCATTCAATCTCAGTTGCTGATGAAAAACATGGACCTGTTGAATCTGAACAACTGGGCTGATAACTTTGATTTTGAGGAGAATGGTGTTGTTGATCATGAGATTACAGTGAAATTTGATGCTTTTCCAAATTGTAGAGACTTGATGAATAAAGGCGTGGAGCAGCTGATTTTCAAAGGACTTGAGAAACTTTCATCCTCTTCAAAATCTTGTTCTGATGAACAGGATGATTCTGCCAGAAAGAGTGGAGACCAGGTGAAGAACTCAGATGGAGTTTCAATCCCTAACGATTTTCTATGCCCCATTTCCCTGGAAATAATGAGGGATCCTGTTATTGTATCTACAGGACAGGTACTCTTCGTTGAATTCTATTCTTTTTATATCCTTGACCGTCCTGGCCAGCTTACGCGCACTTCGACTATTGTCACAGAACATACCGTCTGAATTACTCCAATGTTTATTTCGATGAATTTGAGCTTTTAGAGTTCTCTTATGCCTTTTCTTTATAGTTCTCTTTCTTACAACACAGACATATGAGAGATCTTATGTTCAAAGGTGGATAGACTGTGGGAATACTACTTGTCCTAAAACTCAGCAGAAGCTACAAAATTTGACGCTCACCCCAAATTATGTACTGCGAAGTCTGATTAGTCAATGGTGTGTAAGTCACAATATTGACCAACCAACAGGATTAACCAATGGAAAGATAAACAAGTGTGACGGATTGTACCATGATGTGGTTGAGGAGATGACAGCCATCGAAATTCTGGTCCGTATGCTAACTAGCCATTCAATCGAGGAGCAGAGAGCTTCCGTGACCGAACTTCGATCTCTATCGAAAAGAAGCACGGATAATAGAATACTGATAGCTGAAGCAGGAGCAATTCCAAATTTGGTCAACTTGTTAACATCTGATGATGTTTTAATTCAAGAAAATGCAGTTACTTCCATTCTCAACCTTTCAATATATGAGAACAAGGGACTAATTATGCTTGCTGGTGCAGTACCTTCCATTGTCCAAGTTCTAGGAGTTGAAAGCATGGAATCGAGAGAAAATGCTGCGGCAACACTTTTTAGCTTGTCTCTTGTTGATGAAAATCGGATAATCATTGGTGCTTCGGGGGCCATTCCGGCTCTCGTAGATTAACTCGAAAATGGAAGCTCGAGAGGGAAGAAGGATGCTGCAACAGCACTATTTAATTTGTGTATTTATCAGGGGAACAAGGGATGGGCTTTGAGGGCAGGGATCATTCGAGCTCTATTAAAGATGCTTACCGACACGGTTAACTCCATGGTCGACGAAGCTCTCACGATAATGTCGGTCCTGGCCAGCCATCAAGAAGGAAAAGTAGCCATGGTGAAGACCAGTACCATACCTGTTCTAATAGACCTGCTGAGGACTGCATTGCCTCGCAACAAAGAAAATGCTGTTGCTATTCTGCTTGCTTTGTGTAAACGAGATACCAACAACCTTTCGTGCATAAGTAGGCTCGGTGCCGTGGTTCCTCTAACTGACCTCGCTAACAGCGGCACGGAGAGAGCAAAAAGGAAGGCAACTTCACTGTTGGAACATCTTCGCAAACTACAGCAGCTATAGAAAAGGTACGGATTTGTTTTTTGAGATCACAACAATTTGGGGGTGAGGGGACTCGAACCCAAGACCTCATGGTCATTAGGTCTACACTGATGCCACTGAGCTACTGCTCTTATTGACGAAAAGGTATGGATTTGTTAAGAATCATTTTCCATATTTTTTCCACATTTTTTCCAGTTTGAGTTCCCCATTATTACTTTTCAGCTCGTTAATTCTCTTTGATTATATTCTCAAAAAAAAAAAAAAAAATCTTTGATTATGATAACAAAGAACTAGGGATGGATGGCTAATGAAGGCCACTTTCCTTGAATCTGTGTATTTGATTCCTTAATTGTATTGTTCAAGTGTGTATAGATTCATTTACTAACGCTCTTAACAAATTTTCTTTTAATAACAAGAATGTACTGTTTAGGAATAGTCTGACTCTCACACTCTATTTTTTTTTTACTTTGTCCAGTTTCCTTAACAACATCTACTGAGTTTCTTTCCAAAATAAAATCTTCTGAGTCTTGACATTACAATATACTAAATGAAGCATTGCGTACTGTGAAGGGACAACAAACCTACTCGGATCTTCTCATTGGTCTGATATTATCCACTTAAGCCCTCGTGGGTTTACTTTTGCTTTGTGTCAGCATCACAATGCCAATTTCTAGGTCTTATAGCCAATGCCCTATGGCGGTTGAAGTCAGTAGTTGCGCTTTGTGTCAGCGTCACAATGCCAATTTCTTGCATACCGGTGCCTGCTTGAAGTAGCACCGGGATGTTAATGAAGAGCGTCGCAATGTTCATGCATGAGCGTTATGGCGCACGACAGCATTATGAAGCGTTCCTTCTAGAAAAATTCGAGCGTTGCAGTGCCATTGTTTTTTTGTAATTATAAAAAGTAACTGATTTTAAGATGGTGCCTGTTTTTTGCTCACTCTTGAATCGGATTTTAATTTCACTTTTATTGGATCGAATATCTATTTGAGCTTAATGAGCTCTAATACCATATTAAATAATGTGGATATCCATCTTAAAATCAATTGATGATAAGAAAGAGTATTCTACATGTGGGATCCTAATATACATATAAATGAAATTAAAATCTTAGAAGATTTTGTAATGGAATTGAAAAATGTAGCAAACATTAAACCATACATTGAACCCAAAAATTATTGTTCATAACATTATGGAGCTAGCTAGATATGTATAATAAAATTAATAAGTACATAATAGGTGCATAAAAGGGTTGCAAATCTATCTATATATTCTACAAAAGTATTCTCTATATTCAAATATCTTAAGTTGAAGTAAATTTGAATTACTTCAATTAATTTGTTCATGAAACTTATGTTGGTCTTCTTAACTAAGATGTCACTGCAATTTGAGTTCTTGCTTCCATTGTCGTCATGAAACTTACGCGTCGTTTCTGCATTTTCAAACCACATTTTAAAAAATTTATATATGCCATATAAAGAAAGTTATAAATATGTTATCATTTAAAGAACTAATACTAGAAAAGTTTGGAAAAAAAAAGAAAAAAGAAAAAAGACCAAAGCCTATAGAAGTATCTTTCATCCGACCCTAAAAACAAAAATACTTTCTAGTAAATATTACCAAAAAAATAAAAATAAAAAACAAAAAGGGTAACTATTGCTCTCAAATAAATGAGAGCCTAATATTACTATCAAACAATAAAACCATCAAAATTATCGATCCATTTGATACAACAACATAGGATATTAAATTTGATAGATGATAAGTTTTGTTCTTTAATTTTAATTTTTTTTTTTTTTTTTTTTTTGTTTAATATGAAACATGATAGTTTTAGTTCTACAAAAGTGTCTTTTTTGCTACCATATATGAGAGGTAATGAATTAAATCTATGGTTTTAAAATTTTTTGTTTTCTACTCTAAAAGGTTTTTCCTCTTTAGTAGTTTGATAGTATTAACTCCAACCTTCTTCAACATTGATCAATGAAGTGTTAACTAAATATTGCTTGACTTTTTATGTTGGGGTCTATTAATACATTATAAATAAACGTCGGTTTAAAGATGTCTCAAATCACTTTAGAAACTCGTTGATTTACAAATTTTCGTCTATTATTTTGTTCTCTTCTGACTTATGGGCCGATACCAAGTTGTTTACTTGAATTTATCGTATAAAAAAAACAAAATTGTTTTGTCTTCAAAACTATCCTAATAATTACACAAAAGAAATGGTCGAATCAATTATTAATTCGATGGAAGAAAATTCTATAAAAAAAAAAGTTGCCAATTAAAATGGCCAACCGTCATGACAAAATTTAATGAGTTCGGTAGGCATCCAAATCATTATTAAAATTTTGAATAAATAGAACTAAAAATAGTTCTCTAAATTGACATGGTTTAATTTAGTTAATAAGATACCTTTTTTTTTTTTTTTAAGATACCTCCTTTTTTTTTTTTAAGATTATAGGTTAGATTATACATCGCTACTTTGGTTAAACTAAAAAATAAAAAGATTCTCTCAATTATTGCCTTTCTTAATACATTAAAAGATTTTTTTTAAAAAATATATATCTAAAACAAAAACCTGTACAAATAAGAAAAATTCAATGAGTTTATCAACAAAAAATAATAATAATAATAATAGAAAAGTTCAATGAGAGTGATGGAAACAAATATGGTTACGCAAAGAAAATTATTGCAATTAATGGATTTGGCTAGAGTTAACTTGATGTCCAAGATTGAATGGGATAGTTGATAATTATTTTTAGAATTAAATTTTCTTTATATAATTTAAAGTTTTTTTTTTTTAATTCTTTTTTAAATTACAACAATTTAAGGGTGAAGGCTTAAACTCATGATCTCTTGGTCGTTGGATGTATATTAATGTCGTCGAGCTACTGCTCTTGTTGACGTTTATTTTTTTAATTCAATAACATTTGAGAGTGAGATTTAACTTTTTAGTTACTTAATGTATATGATGTCACAAAGACTACTTCTTTTAACATATAATTTAAAAGTTTTCAAATTTAGATATAAATATTATCAAGCGTAGATTTATAATTATCAATCATCCTATCTTTTAACATAGTTAGTAACAAAAATAATAATAATAATAATTAAAAAAATAATGACTATAAATTTTCTTTAAGAAATTAATTTTACTAATTTTTTTTAAAAAAATAAGAGAATTATATGAGAGTTGAAACATCAATAATTGTAGGATTGATTATCTCAAAAATTAAATGGTAGAGTTGAAAATTCTGTGAAGAAATGGACTAAAAAATGGACACACTAAGAAAAGGTTGTGATTAATGGAGTAGAAGACAAAACACTAACCAAACTTAATTTTTATTGGAGGGTGTGACAACTTGTCATTTTAATTGTGTTATATAAGAAGTGGAAGAAACGTTACTATCGATAATACAAATTTAAAAGTTCTAAATTATATAAGTGATAATATGTTAAATAATGTGTAACAATTTGATGTTTTAAGTACACTAATTAAGATATTTAAGTAATTCATTGATGGATTTTATTTTATTAGATTTGAAAAATAATACTTATGTGAAAATTGATACAAAAACTTATATTAGTCCACTTAAGTTAGCAAAAATAATTCAAATTTTAGTCGTAATATTTTGGAAAAAAGGAATTTATAAAAGGAATTGAGGGGAAAAAAAATTCTATGAAAGTTAGAAGAGAAAGATGGGTGCCAAAACTAAGATGTTGATGTGATTTTTGCAATAAAGAAAAGCACAAGTCAAAAATTTTATTTTAAAAAAAATAGACTCATTGGATGGTGAGTGAGTCAACTTGGTGTCCTCACACGCAAAAAAAAAAAAAAAAAAAAAAAACTTATAACCATAGAATGGAAATGGATTAACATCAAACTAGATAACCAATCGCACTACTAACTCATTTAATAAATAAAAAAATAAGTAAATAAAAACTAAATTAAATATCAATTACCTTCAATTTTTATTTAATAATATTTTTAAATGATGATTTGAACGTGTAATTTTTTTGAATATTAGATTGTGCATCTATGATATTACCTTCTAAATTAATATTAATCGTTGAAGAATAGTTTTTTCTTTTATAACTCTATTTTATGTTAAAGTAATTAAATTGTAATTTTCAATAGAATTGGCACACATGAGTCTTTGAACTGTCTATTTATTTTTTTGACCTTTGTATTACTTTGGTCTTGTTTTTCAACCATTTTTAATCATTTTATTTTAAAAGTAAATGGGGAAGTTAAAAAGGTTTTTTTTAATCATTTTTCAAATGTTTAATAAATATTATAACTCATCCCAGTGGAAGAATATTTTAGTTTATACATCAAACTACTTTTTAGAAGTTCAAACCTTATTTTTATTCTTCAAATTATGTATATAGTTTGAACTCTCAACCTAGTCTTGTCTTAGTTTTGAATTTTGAGATTTTGTTTTAGGGCATTGAATTATTAGCCAAGAAACTCAAACAGATGCTAAAACATCACTGAATGTTTTAGATATCAAAACAAAATAAAACACAAAAACTTATATCAACCGATTTTTTATATTCTAATATCATGTCGAAACATGTTAAATTATCGATAATCCAAAATTTTAAGTTTATTAGTTAAGGTAAATTTAATTATAAAAATGAGTATAAGATTTGTAATTATGAAATAAATGTGAGTTAGAAATTTAATGAAAGGCATGCGCACCTCACGTGGCTTGATTGTATCCTTCTTCTCCTCTTTGTGAGCATTTTGAGTAACATTTTCTTTGGTTTTCTCCATGTATAGCCCCATAATTTTCTGTGCTGCCTCTGCTTCATCTTTGCTTTCATTCAACAACTTCTCTACCTCCGCCTTCGGCAGCCGTACTTTCAATCGCGTTGCCCCCGTCCCCGCTCCCGCTCCTACTCTCGATGATCCCTCTCCACTGCCTTCCTCCCACAACACGCTCTTTGGCTTCATGATAGTTAGGTCCGATGCTGACCGTCGAGCCAACAACAAGCTCTCTAGCCTGTCCTTGGCACTCATGTTGATCGCCGACCGTACCCGTCGTGGAGCCTTGGTGAATCAATACAAATAAAAATATTAAATTTACTACAACTCATTAATTTATGTAGTATTGTTAACATGAACATAACTCAATTGGCATATAAAGATTTTATAAGTTCGACTTCTTTCTTCACAAACATTTAATTAAAAAACATTCACTCACATTAGTATAAGACCAAGAATATTTTCATAAGTTGGATCTTATATATTAATTTTCGAACGGAAAAGGGATATTAAATGTATTGTAACCTATTATGTTAAGCTTTTGAGTTTTTTACCTGTTGATTTGGAACCTTAGGTAGATCGACGAGGAAATAGAGTCTCTTCGTGCTGAGCTTTTGGTGGGGTTCCAATGGCTTTGCTCGAACACCATAATGCTTCACCGCCTCGGATTCAAGCAAAACGAAGCCGGGATAATCCTTGACAACGTCCCCGGCTTGAACCGGGGGTGTCAGTTTCATCGTCTCGCCCGAAACCTTCATAACCTTGACCGTCTTCTTAACTCCAAAGGCGTTCCCCATGGCAGCCAAAAGGGAAAGAGTTTGAGAAATGGAGAAAGAGAGAAAGGAAGATAGGTGAAGGGTGGGCTTATGAAAGAGAAATATTGAAGGCTTTTATAATAAGGAAGATTTTGTTTGGTGAGTAAAAAGTTTTTTTCTTTTTTCTTTTTTTTTTTTCATTTTGGTCAAACAAATAAGGCAATGTAAAATTGAATTTAAATTAAATCATGTTTTGACAATGAAGAAAAGTACGTAATCTGTCCCTTTCCAACTAAGAATGGGATTTTTTTTTTTTTTTTTTTTAATTTCTCCACATTTTTTCAATCCTAGACGATCCTTATAATAAGTTTACTTTTTTACTTTATTAAGTTAATTAGATTAGAAGTCTAGATTAAGTTCTCGAGTCTAATTCCTTTTCTTTTTTTTTTTTTTGTGTTTCTCGTTTTTTTTTTTTTTTTAATATAGAAGTATTTTGGTACGGGCAGAAACGTATCTGCATTTTTGGTCGAGATCGTCAAAACATCAAAATTTGTAAGTTTCTTGGTTTTTTTTACCGTTTTTTCTCAAAACATTAATCAAAGTATTTGTTTTATCATTTTGACTTATAAAATGCACAATAAATATGTTAACAAAATTTATTTAAAAAGTTATGCATACATACATATATGATAGCTTTCTCACGAATGGTTAGTATTATTTTTTTAACTTTCTTATAAAAACATTTTAATTGTTAATAAAAAAATTAAGGATGTTTCTGTTGGATTTTGGTAAAATATTATAAGTAAATTTGTCTCACATCGAAAAGATGTATATGCTCCAAACACTATAAAAAGAGCATAAGTCTTTGGTTTCAAAATATTCCAATCATAAACACTTTAAATTTTGTGTACTTAAATTTCTATTTTGTTGTTTTCTTAAATTTGTGAGTATTTTTGTGTTTATTCCTACTGTTATGGGAAGGTTTTTCCCAACACTTTCATGCATAATAATTATTAAAAAAACAAAAAGAGTTCTATAAATAACAACATTTTAGAAGAAATTCTATACCAAAAAATTGGGACAAGGCAAGTAAAAAGACGAAAAGATTCATGCCTTTGATGACTTCAATCAGTACAACAAGATAGTCTACAATCAATGCCACAAACAGTTTTCAATTAGTATCACAAACAGTTTTCAATCAGTATAGTATTTCCACAAATAGTTTTCAATAAGAGTTAGTTTTGAATCAAGAGATGGTTAAAGGCAAAATTGAAATATGCAAAAAAAAAAAAAAAAAAAAAAAAAAAGAAAGAAATCCAAAATTCCCCCAGGATGAAATCTTTCTTAAAAAATTGTTCTTCTCCAAATCAAAAAAAAAAAAAAAAATTGCCTAGAGCAAATTCCCATAAAAACTTTGAAATAAAGAATAGAAAGCAAGGTCTTAATTTCAAATCTACATACTGCTTAGATTTTGAGATACATTTTTACAAGTAATAAATATCAAAATCCAAAGAAGAGTTTTCTTTTCTTTTATTATTATTATTTTGGTTTCTCGAATTGGAAAGATGAACCTACAAACTCTATATAGAGGATATGCTCTCAAATAAGATGAGAGTTAATACTAATTTTCAAGATCCAACATTTTATTAGTCTTTTATTTTTTTTAAAAAAAAATCGCATTGAATAATTTGCTCTTTTATTAATTCCATCAAACTCACTAATATAACATCCTATATTAATTAATAACATCCATCGCAGCCCAAGAATACCATATAATTTCAAGCGGTAACGACAAACCAGTCCCAAACCCATATTTCTTAAGATTTTGAAAAGAAAATGAGATTTTCAATATGGTCTTGTATGAATTTTTCTAAGCCTTAGATTTTTCGAGATAAAAAAACAAAATAAGAAAAAATAGACTAAGGCCCGTGATGTATGGGGTAAGGTTTTGATTTTATTTTTATTATTTACTATTATTATTATTATTGTATGATTTTAATATTTAAAAAAAAAAAAAATGGTGTGATTTGATTATTTTTGTAGTTATATAATTATATAATTTTAGCTTATTGCGATGTTTTTGTTTAATACAATTAATACAAAATAAGGATAGGCGAATGCGTTAATCACGGGCATGGATCCAAGGATTTTTCTGTTGACATTTTCCAACATTTCTAATTTTGATCTTGACTTGAGCCGTTTATATTTGGTTAAATCATAAAATTGGTTCATCAACTTTTTAAAAGTTTAGGGTTAAACTTGTAATTTAACCTTAAAAACATTCTTGAAATATGCACAAAAATTGGGGAGGAGAATTTTTTACTTTTATTTTTAATTTTAAGAGTATTTTTTAGTACAACCATATTTGATAATTAAGGGATTCCAACACATACATGTAATTACTATTAGGTTCAATGCCTTGACTTATTTTAAGAATATAAATAAAGTATTATTTTATGTTTTTATTACTAATAATTGTATAATTATAAAAATATTAAATAAGAAAATATTATTCTTTCAGAAATTTTAAATATTATATCTAGAATTTTAGAGAACGAATTACTAATAGAAATGTATAATTATAGTTTTTTTTAGTACAAGTTGGGGAGAAGGTGACCACAAACTTTACAAAGAGTATACTAGTACTTTCAAAAAAATGAAAGTCAAATACTGATTTTTGAAATCGAACTCGTGATCAAGGTGTTGAACTCGATTACCTCTAAACAATAAAATTATTCGGTCACCAACTCTTTCGGTAATTATAGTTTAATTAGAGGAAAGTAAAAAAATAATAGAAACGTCAAATAGGTAAACTTTTTAATGGATTTAAAGAAATTTTATACACAAATTAAAATTATGTTTTAACCTTTGCATTCAAGAGTTTATTGAATACTTTTAAGGGATTTTATATGTTTAACAAAAGAACCAAAAACATATATACAATCAACATCACTTTTTTAAAAATAATTACTTATATAGTAGAAAATTGGTCATGTCTCTATAAAATGATCAAAATGGTCACGCTTCAATTAGTTCAATTAATAGTCTTTAATTAGTTTTTTAAAAGCTTTCAATTAGTTTGTTGATAACTTTCAATTATTTCGTTGATAGCATCGATTAGAGACAAAATTAGAGGGAAAAAAAAAACTCAACATAAATCTTATTATTATTTTTTTAAAAAAAAGATGCTATAATTATAAATGACAATAAAAATAAATAAAAATAAAAATAAAAAAGATCTATTTTTATTTTTTTATTGTCATTTATAATTGGAGAAACGAAATTTACCAAGTTTTTATATTTGTGTGTTGTGTGTGTGTTTAATAAATTGTATGACTAAATTGAAACTTTTGAAATTATAGATTAAATTCAAATTTTGTTAGAATACTAATTTAATGTTCGTTCTATGAATTTCGTTTTCATTTTTCGTTCTATGAATATATTCAAATTATGTGTTTTGTTGCATAAGAATTATTATTATGAAACAACTTCCAAAAAATTTAATTTACCAATTATTCATAAAAAAATTTTAAGGTGCATAGAACTAAAATTAGAAGAAAAAAAAAATTGAAATGGAATTTATAATTACTAATCAATAATTCAATAAACTCAATTAGAAGGAAAATTTTAAATTCATGACTTTTTGATTTATAGACGCATTTATACCATTAAACCATTTATAAGCTACATTTATACTTTTATTGGTTTATTTACAATACTAGGCAAAAAAAAAAAATAGTAATCATAGTCAAAGTACGGTATTATTAATATTTATTATACGGTATTATTAATATACAGTACTATATTAATAAACAATATTGTACTAATAATACATAATATTGTATTAATAATAAAATAATATTGTATAATAAATATTAATAATACCGTATTTTTTTACTATGAATGTAAATATTTTTAAATTTTCCTAAATCTATAATTATTTTGTGAAATTAGACTATTCAATACAATTTTTTTATTTTTAAATGTGCAAGAAACAATTAATTTTCTTCAAAATATATATTTACTATTTTTATTTATTTGTTTTGATAAGATGTAGAATAGGGAAGCGAATCTCTAACCTCGGAAGATTTTAGTAAAGACTCCGATTCAGTTAGGCTCATTTTACCTTTATTTATTTATTTATTCTCTTTTTTTTTAATTAATTAATTTATTTATTGTTGGACACAAGATAATCACAAAAGACAAAAAGACAGGATGATTTATTTACTATTATTTTAAAACCAGATGAGGATTTTTACACACTGAAAAACGGCATTTGGTTCAAACTAAAAAGAACCATTTCCGGGATTTGCAGTGACCTTGCAAAACATTTGACATTTTTTAAGAAATAAAAATTAAATTCAAAGACATTCAATAGCAATTTAAACCATAACTATTTTATTATTTGAGCCACAAGGGCCCGACCCTCATGTGTATGGTGGAGCAAAGTCCGACCCTCAATTTCATGACCTTCGAGGCCCTTCAAGACATAACCTTACGATGTTCCGGACCTTTCAACTCCGTGGACTCTCATCCGCACGAGGCCGCTTTCTTTGAATTGGATAGGCGAGAATCAAGTCCACCATTCACGAGCTTGCAGAAACAAAAGAGGAAAAGGTTACGTACAACCTTCCTATAAAAAGTCATATAAATAACAGAAAAGTAAATTTTTTGAACCTAGAAGCTACTACCCTCGTATTTTTTATCATTTAAATCTGACTTTGGTATCGCAGGGTTATGTGGCTGACACCACACCTGTGTCTAGGTTTATTTTGTTTTATAGGTGATTTGTCTCAAGAAATTACAAAATTCACCGTTGATTTCAAATAATAAATTTCGACATAAAAATAATCAATTTTGATTTTTTATTAATAAAAAAATTTAACAATAAAAAAAAATTAATTTAACGATAATTGAAGATAAATAATTTGAACTAATAAACTTTTAACTATGACACACCTATATAGGTTGAGTTTTTAAAGTCTAAATCTTCCAACAAATCTTTAGAAATGTTTATTCCAAGGGAATTCTAGTTTAAATTAGAAATGCAAATGAGTTCCATTTATTTTCTTATACTTATATTTATATTTTTTATATTTATGCATATCCAATTTTGTTGAACTTGGTTTGAGATTTTTATCGTGAAGTTTTGTTATTTTTATCGTGAAGTTAATTGTATCTATTTGACTAGTTTTTTTTTTTTTTTCTTTTTTTTTTGAGATAGACATTTGACTAGATTTTGAAATATGGTTTGTTCATTCAATCTTTTTTATGTTGTATTTGCTAGTTCATACGCTATCTTTTGGTTCTATTTAGACATGATGTTAATTTCAATGCTTATTTAAATTTAATATTTTATGTGGTGAAATTGAATTTTTTAAGTTAGGTTTGACTGGAAAATTAATTTTATGGGTAGAAATATTTTTTTTTCTAATTTCAAATCTAAAGAACTTCAAAATTTACTAAAATAGTTTCAAAATAATTTAAAATAATTTTGAATAACTAAAAGACTTCTAACATTATTTTTGGCCAATGATTCAAAGTAAAAAATAAAACAAAAAAGGGAAGTTGGTAGACGGAAAATGAAGTGAAATGATCATTTTTTATTTCTTTTGACACAAAGGTATTAAAAGAAGAGGAAAAGGAATTGTATATGTTAATTAACTATTCATTTGTTGAATTCAAAAAATTTAAAAAAAATTTAAAAAAAAAGAAGAAGATGAAGAAATTATTCATTAATCAGTTTATAAACATGTCAGAATTGAAGCAAAATTATAACGTAATTTAAAAATAAAAAATAAAAACTATTAAATTGAGTTGATTTTTTTTTTTTTTTTAAATACAATTGCCAAAGACTCGACCATATAACATACTCATTATGAAAAATGGTTCCAACCATTCCGATTAGCTTGAGTGGGGAAACAATTGAAAGGTATCTAGATATTATGGTCAATAACAAGTTTCGAACCTCAAACTTTAAAGAAAGCAATATATTTTCAAAGTTCAAACTTTCAACCAACTATACCACCACTTTGAAACATGATATTCGGGCTCTAGTCCCCAACTTTTTATTATGCTAAAAAAAATATAATAATTCTTTTAACATATTAATTAATGAAATAAAAGTTCAAACTAAAAATAGTACATATTCTTAAAATTTTTGACATTTTCATTTACTTTCAATCTCTACATCTATAAATTTTTAAAGCTATATGCAGTAGAATTTAATGTAGTATAATTAGGTTGGTAAAATTATGTTTCTTTTTAATTATTTTTTTTATAACCAAAAATCGAAGCTCTGCAGCTACGTATATCGAGACACTTGCATCTCTCTTAAGTGGTTAAGAAGATGTTTTGATGAGCTTTTGGATAAGAAAGATTTATTTTGGAAAATTATTTTGAATAATTAAAAAATTAAGATTTTGTTATAGCTCGTTTGGATATAGATTTTTTATGAAGAGTTGCTGTCAAAAACTCGTTTGAATGTAATTTTTTTTATAGATAAGTTTGAGATAATAGCGTGTTTTGATGTAGATATGAAATGAGAAGTTATTTTGAGTAGTTAAAAATAAATAATTAGAAATAAGTGGTTAAAAATGAATTATTTTGAATAGTTAGAAATTAATGATTAAAAATGAAAAGTTATTTTAAGTAGTTAGAAATAAATGATTAAAAATATATAGTTAAAAATTAAGAATTATTTTTGAATAATTACAATAATTTGTTAGCATGTGGTTTTTTTATCAGTAGTTAATAAATGATCGATATAAATCCTCTTTGAATTTAACAAACAAACACCCCATAATTGTCCAGTTTCTATCTACTGTTGTTTGTTTTTTATACAACAAATAATCATAAGACTTATAAAAAATATAGAGATCAAAGTGTTTGGGCATTTGCAACTCTCCACTCCTTATTCATTGTGGAAATTTAAAAATAAAAAGGCAAAAAAAGGGTGATAAATTGTCTTATGCATATAAGATTTTTCTTTAAAGTTGACTGTTGAGATATACCTTGAACAATTTAATGTCTTGTGATTAGTAGTCGGAGATCTCGCTGTCCGGTCAGCGAGTAAGGGGTGCGAGGGCAACGCTCCCATTGCAAAAACACATTCTACTTTTGTCATTCGTGTTCGCATACGCATTCCGCATTCGTTCCCGCATTCTGCATCAGTTTCGCATATGTTGATGCATCCTCATTAAGGTCTTTTATGCAATGGGCCTTTTATCTGTAATAAAATTTAATGAGAGTGTATATATAAACTCGAATTAAACCTTAATAAAAAAAAATGATATTCATTATGTAATCTGTATTTGCCTCTCCCCATTAGTAAAATCTTCTCTCTATCTACCCGTGGACTAGCTAACACAATGTTAGTAAACCACGTAAATTTCTGTGTTGTTTCTTCTTCTTTTATGTTTGCTTTAATCTTCGATTGATTGTTGATTTCCATTTTCATAACATTGACAATAATTGGATGTAAAAAATAATTGTAAGAAATTAATTTTTAGATATCCACCGTGAATTAAATATGTATTCTCTAAAATTTCAAAGCCTTTTTTAAATCATAGATCAAATCATGATAGTTAATTATGTAAAATATTGGGGATTTTGCATGTATAATAAAAAAAAATGACAAAATATTTTCATCTATAGCACAAAATCAAAACTAATTCATTTGTAGTAGGAAATCC
Source organism: Sechiopsis laciniata (assembly GCA_037833695.1). Lineage (NCBI taxonomy): Eukaryota > Viridiplantae > Streptophyta > Magnoliopsida > Cucurbitales > Cucurbitaceae > Sechiopsis > Sechiopsis laciniata. The sequence continues at coordinate 17,799 of JBBMKA010048748.1, forward strand.
AAATTGAGTTCTATCACTGATAGATTTGCAACTCTCCATTCCTTATTCATGGTGGAAATTTAAAAATAAAAAGGCAAAAAAAGGGTGATAAACTGTCTTATGTATATAAGATTTTTCTTTAAAGTTGACTGTTGAGATATGCCTTAAACAATTTAATGTATTGTGATTAGTAGTCAAAGATCTCACTGCCCGGTCAGCGAGTAAGGGTGCGAGGGCAACGCTCCCGTTGCAAAAACACATTCTACTTTTGTCATTCGTGTACGCATACGTAATCCGCATTCGTTCCCGCATTCCGCATCAATTTCGCACTCCGCTTCTCTATTTCTGCATTCTCTATTCTGATCTCACATGCATAAACGCATTTCGCATATGTTGACGCATCCGCATTAATGTATTTTATGCGATGGGCCTTTTATCTGTAATAGAATTTAATGAGAGTGTATATATAAACTCGAATTAAACCCTAATCGAAAAAGATGATATTCATTCTGTAATTTGTATTTGCCTCTCCCCATTAATAAAATCTTCTCTCTATCTGCCCGTGGACTAGCTAATACAATGTTAGTAAACCACGTAAATTTATGTGTTGTTTCTTCTTCTTTTATGTTTACTTTAATCTTCGATTGATTGTTGATTTTCATTTTCATAACATTGATAATAATTGGATGTAAAAAATAATTGTAAGAAATTAATTTTTAGATATCCACCATGAATTAAATATGTATTCTCTAAAATTTCAAAGCCTTTTTTAAATCATAGATCAAATCATGATAGTTAATTATGTAAAATATTGGGGATTTTGCAAGTATAATAAAAAAAATGACAAAATATTTTCATCTATAGCACAAAATCAAAACTAATCCATTTGTAGTAGGAAATCCAAATTGAGTTCTATCACTGATATAATTCAATTAGTGATAGAGTTCTATCACTAGTTGAGTTCAATCAGCGATAGAATTCAATCAATTCTATCACTAATAGAATTCAATCAACTCATTTTATCACTTTTTGAGTTCTATCACCGATAGAAATCAATGTGCTATAGATGAATTATTTTCGAAATTATGCTGTAAATATAATACAAGAGGTAGAATGTCTTACTGAAGCTAAATTCTCTAAAATATTTTCTTTTATTCACAACATTCAAAAAAGAGATATTCGACTAATTGAAAATTTAAAAACTAAAAATTAAAAAAAATAGAGAGATTCAAATTCGTAACCTAGAGTTATGCTTTTATTAGCAATTATGATTAAACTTAATTGAAGAATATTTAAAATTCTCTATGAAAAATTTTTTTAAAAAAATATTTAAAAATCTATAAAAAAAATATATATTAAAAATTCTTGTAGGCATAACTCAACTCAACCAAGTAACTTTAGGCAACAAATTTTAATATCCATATTTTAATTATAACAATATTTTTAAATGATTTTATAAATAACAAAAAAAATTCAACTTTCATCTTTTTAATCAATGTCACTTTTTTTTTTCATTTTGAAATTGAGGATAGTTGGGACGTTGTTTTTATATATCCAAAGAGTATTTCAAACGGTTAATACGTACTTCAACTACTCTACAAGATATACAATTTGATTTTATGAAATAAATGGTTTTAGGATTTAGAATATATCATTTAATAAAATTTGTAAGATATATTTATTTTTTTTGGGAAATTGCACTAACTAGCTACTTTTAGAAAACTATTTGCTAGTCTAGTCGATTTTAAAAGTATTTGCAAAACTATTTATCTATTTAAATTAAATAAATCATCTATTTTAAAATGACCATCTTACCTCAATGGATTAACGATCTTTATTCTCCATCAATCTCTCAGCAATTCCAAACAAACGTTTACCTCTCCAAATTCTTAGATTTTTTTTTTTTTTTTTTTGAGATTCCGAATTCTTAAATTTCAATTTAGAAAAAATCTTGTTCGTCCATTTCAATTATTTATCAATTTTGAAAAACTATGTATGTCCATGCCCAATAATTCAATTAATATGAACATTTTTTTGAAGCAATTAATGTGAATATTTTGAATTGTAATTCATATA